>RPOG01003006.1:29900-74929 GCA_008086565.1 Thalassoma bifasciatum | reverse complement strand
CAGCTGTAGCAGATGAGGAAGAGCGCGGCGAGGAAGACCAAGGCACAGATGGTGCAGGGCTTCCTCTCCAGCAGGAAGCTGAGCAGGTAGAAGCCCATGAACATGGAGTGGTTGAACCACAGCGCCGGGTTCAGCGGTTTGGGGATGAGCAGCACCGGCAGCAGCCACTGGAGGCAGTACATGGTCTCTGACTGTGGGGGGGGGGGGGCGGAGAAACGGGGGGGGGGGGGGCGCTACTGGCTCCAGCAGAGACGGCGTCCCAGCAGGCGGCGGCGGCGACAAGTGGAGTGATGAGGTGGATCTACCCGATGGAGCTGGGGTGATGGAGGAGGAGGTCGAAGAAAACAGAGGTCGTCAGGTCATCCCTGAAATAAAAACAGAGAAATGAGTGAAATGCTCCTTTAGATGTGTCAGAATATCAGAAACAGATTCTACAGTCGAGCTGAACGGTTTCAGAAAAAGATCTAATTGTGATTTTTCTGGCAGATACAACGATTTTAATTCCATCCACGATTTTCTTTAAATCAAACTTTAGTGAAGTTTTCATAATGTACAGTAACATTTACAAACTTGACAGAAAATTCCATCAAACCATTGAAACATCAAAAGCTTTTACTCTAATGTGAGGATGAAAATGAAAAACTGAAGGTAAGAATTATTTTAAACTTTTAAATAAAAGGTCAATATTTTAATATGAAAAGTGGAAATTTTGAGAAATAAAGACAAAATTCTGAGACAAAAAGTCAAAAAACTTCCAGAGTTTAAGAAATCAATTCAACATTATGTGAAAAAGTCCAAACTTTCTCATTTTAGGTCAAAATTTTAAGATGACACAAGTCTAAGTTTTGAAATAAAGGCAATGTTTGGGATAAAAAGTCAAAACTCTAAGATTTAAGTCAAAATTATGCAAAATAAATACAAAATTATGGAATAAAAGGCAAAAAAAATAATTTTAAAGAATATTTTTTGATAAATAGTCGAATTTTAACTTTCATCAAATCCCTGAGTCTAAAACCTATTCTTATTTTTTCTAAACCGGACTTTTTAAATTGTATTTTTAGTTTTAAAAACTGAAGAACAAAGAGAGCTATCTTTGACTCTTAACTTTTAAAAATGATATAGTGAAAAATATTCTTCCTTGTGTCAAGTTAAATAAAATAAAATACAAAACAATTAAAAATAAAATTATTTAAAAATAAGTTCAAGGTGGAAAAAAAAGGGCGAATGTTGGAAGAAAACTTGGAAAAATGTCAGAAGGGGCCAAAAAGTGGTTCAACAATCGAAGAAAAAAGTGAGTGAGACGAGCAAAAAGCAGCAAAAACTTGGTGAAAAATGGGCTGAAAGTAGGAAAGAAAGGTTAAAAAATAAGAAAAGAATGAGCAAATGATGGTGAAAATCTATGAAAATGGTCAGAAAATAAAAAACAAATTGTCAGAATTCAGCAAAAATGGGGAAAAATGAAGAGGAAACTTGGAAATAGTCAGAAAGTAAAGTGGAAGAACAACGGGGAAAATAGTAAAGTAAAAAAGCATGAATTTGGTAGAAAAGTTGAGAATGTTCAGTTCGTGAGCAAAAATGGTCAAAAAACAACAAAAATGGGAGGAAACTTGGAAAATAGACAAGAGAAGGAAAAGTGATCATTAAGTTAAAAAAAGGTGAAATCAGGAGAAAACCTGAAAAAAGGTCAGAAAATAGGAATGAAATTAACTTTAAAGCAGCAAAAAAGGATGAAAACATCATATTTATGATTATAATAATAATAATAATAATGTAGGTGAAAAGGCTCTGAGGATGAAAACGCTCCATTTAATTCTATTAAAAAAATAATTAACCTGAGTTTCCTGTGACACACCTGTCTTTAATCAGACTCATAATTTCATTAAAGGATCAGATCGTCCTCTCTCTCTCTCTCTCTCTCTCGTTCGTCCTCAGACTGATCAGCTCTCGTTAACGACTCTAAACCAATCACTGTCTCACTCTTTACCCAGGTGACGTCACTCTCAGGTAACGTTCAGCTCTGACACACTAACAGGAAAAAAACCTGCATACGTGAGTGATGACTGATCCAGGATCAGCTGATCTGTGTGTGTGTGTGTGTGTGTGTGTGTGTGTGTGTGTGTGTGTGTGTGTCACAGACTGTGTTTGTCGACGACCACATTTCTCGCAGACGACGAGACTGGAGTGAGAGTCCACACAGGTGTGAATTACTGACTCCACACACTAAGTATGTCCTCCTCCTTGTCAGTCCATAAATAAGTGGAGACAGAGGTTGTGTGTGTGTGTGTGTGTGTGTGTGTGTGTGTGTGTGTGTGTGTGTGTGTGTGTGTGTCTGTATCTGAAGAACAGAGGCTGAAAAACAACTTCCTGCTCACCTGACTGATGCATAAGTGCAGCAGCTAAAGTTAAAGCTGAACTCAAACTCTAAACTCTAGAGCACTGATTCCCAACCTGTGGCCCGCGGCCCCATGGTGGGCCGCCAGGGTCTTACAAGTGGACCGCCAAATCATTTCCAAAATAGCATGATTTTAGTGGAGGGTAATAATATAAAGATTACAAATACACAGAATAATGAATTATGTTAAAACCGAGATAAGTTTTAAAACAAATTAAAACTGTTCAAATAGTCATATAGAAAAAAAACCCTTCAAGAAAGCATGTTAGAGCCCAACAACAACCTGAAATGTACTGCAAAAAAAGAAAAAGTAATAAAACCGAAAATGTAATGACTGTTCAATAATGTAACAAAGTTGCTGGGCCGGAAAGTCACAAAAAGAATGCAGTAAAACTCAAAATATAATAACTGACCCACAATGTAACAACTTGTTACACTCTGTACTTATTGGGTCAGACGTGGGCCGCAAACATTTTTGAGACTTAAAAGTGGGCCCTGAGTTGGAAAAGGTTGGGGACCACTGCTCTAGAGTAAACATCGAGGCAGGTTTAGAGAAAAGTTTCTTTATGATTTTCTGAGGACGAGGTTTCTGTCTAAAGTTTATTATCACAGGAGCAAGAAACTAAACGAGTGCAGAAAGAAGGTGCAGAGCGCTGATAAAGCCTGACACGGGTCACATGAGGTCAGAGGTCACTCCTCGTCACCCCTACAGTGATGGGTGTGAGACTCTGAGACAAGAAGTCAAAATTTTCTATTAATATTCAAAACTGATAAGGTCAAAAGCATGAAGGAAAACCCAACATTTTGAGATGCAAAGTCGATATTTTGAGTTACACAGTTAAATTCATGAAATTTAAGTCAAAGTTTTTGGTATAAAGTCAAAATTCTGGAAAAAAAAACCCTCAAAATTTTGAGATAAATGTTTTTCATAAGAGAAAAAAACGTAAAAATTTTGAGGAGGTTTTAAATATATGTTTGGATTATGAAGTTACTTTGTCACCTTTTAGGGAAATTTTTGCAGGATTTCCACTTTAATGGGTTTTACGTTATGGTCACACTAATCAAACCTAATCAATCAACATCTTTATATTACGAGATAATTCAGAATCACCCAATAACGAGATGGTTTAGTATCAACAAATATCGAGATAATTAAGCATCATAAGATAATATCTTGTTGTTGTTGTTGTTTATTGTGGCAGCAGTTTTCTTCTTTTCAAACAAAAACAATTCCGTTTAACAACAGTTAGAAAATAATACAGTAACAATATTAAATGTAGAGTAAAAGCATATTTAAAAAAGGTATTCTGGACTAATTCCCACCTTAAAGTGATATTAATTGGAACAGTTTGAGAGTGTAAAATGAGCTGAACCGTGAAAACAACAGCCCGCTGTAGTTCCTTTGTGTGGGCCGCGGAGCTGCACCGAACCTCGGTGTAAACTCTGAGCATGTCCCGGTGAAGCGCTGGAGCTCCGGGCTAAAGCTCAATGACGGCGCAAAGAGGCTCCACACACACACGGAAGCAGCTGCTGGTTCATTCGGCGAACTTTACCGACACAGCCCGCGTGTGTGTGCGGAGCTTCAGCGCCGTGTCCTGCTCCTGATCCGCGGCTGTGGACGGGACCAGGCAGCGGGAGCCGCTTCACCGCGGAGCCGCTCAGCAGCGACTCTGAGCCGGACACTCAGCGGCGGAGACACGGCCCCTGTTTCCCTCCAGAAAGAGTCTCATGCAGACAGTTACTGACAGTTACTGAGCCTCTCTGTGTTTCTGAAATAAGGATTAATAAATGTTTGAATATTAAAAACCAACCTGACGAGTTTTCGGCTCATTCTCAGATTCTCAGACAAACATCCAGACTGCGCACAGAGCTAACACATTAGCCGTTAGCATTCAGGACCCAGAGCTGCAAAGCTGCTGAGGAGGCTGCGCATGTGCCTGACCACAATTACTGCACGTAAACAAGACTCAATTTAAATACAATATAATATAATATAATATAATATAATATAATATAATATAATATAATATAATATAATATAATGTAATGTAATATAATATTATATAATGAAGTGTAATGTAATGTAATATAAAATAATATAATGAAGTGTAATGTAATATAATGTAATATAATACAATGTAATATAATATAATGTAATGTAGTGTAATTTAATATAATATAATATGATATAATGTAATATAATGTAATTTAATGTAATGTAGTGTAATTTAATATAATATAAGATGATATAATGTAATATAATGTAATGTAATGTAATGATGTGTAATTTAATATAATATAATATGATATAATGTAATATAATGTAATGTAATGTAATGATGTGTAATTTAATATAATATAATATGATATAATGTAATATAATGTAATGTAATGTAATGTAATATATGATATAAGAAAATATAATAAAATTTAATATAATATGATATGATATGATACGATTTGATGTAATGTAATGTAATATATTATAATATGATATAACATAATGTAATATAATGTAATGTGATATATGATATAATATCATATGATATTATATGATATGATATGATGTAATGTAATGTAATGTAATGAAATGTAATGTAATGTAAAGTATACTGTGATATATAATTCAATTTAATTTAATTTTTTTCATTCAAGCAACAATAACATGGACGAATAATAAGTGCAATAGTTACTTATAATTATGTCGGTACTCCATAAATTAATAATTTATCTATGTCGGTACTTCTGTAACATTCCACACCTATATCATTATGCATATACCACACACTTAAAGTAGACTGAACAAACTTAATGTTCTATTCTATATTTTATCTTATTTTCATATTTTCAGCTTTGATTTCACATTTTTGGTAAGACATTGTGCCTATAATGTCCTTTCTTATATTTCGAACACTTTTTGAATGGGTGTAACTGTATACTAAAACAGCAATTTACCCCAGGGGATCAATAAAGTATTCTAATTCTGATTTAATATAGTATGATATAATATAATATAATATAATATAATATAATATAATAAAATATAATATAATATAATATAATATAATATAATAGAGCTTTATTTTTTATTTTTACCTTGATGTCTTATTGTTATTTTTTTCTAGTCTTGTCTATTTTACTTCAGCAAATTGTGTCAACGCAGAAAAAGGACTAATAACAAAGAGCATTTTGAATTTCATCGTATTTTGTCCAAACTTTATTTCTCACAGTTTACTTTATTACACAGACAAACAAAAAAAGCAAACATATGTGATATATATAAAAAAAAAATCTGTAAAAAATGGAAACAAAACACCTGAAATAAATAAATGTTTTTGCTACAACTGAATCTTCATTGACTTGCACTAGCAAAGCTAACACACATGAGACTGAGAAGATTCTGGAAATAAAAACTTAAAAAAAACAAGTTTGAACGATGAGAATCTGTTAAACATTCAGTTGATTGGTAGTAAAGAAAACGTCTCTTTTATTCTTTCATTTTCAGGTGTGGACAGCAAATCAAAGCAACAGAAGCTGAATGTTTGTTATATTAGAGCTGCCAAAGCTACATGCTCACATTTCTGCTTTTTTTATATTTTATTTTTATTTTTGTGCTCTCAGAAACACATCGTTCACATCGCAGGCCGTCACGTTTTCAGCGTTTCTCCGTCAAAAAAACGATCCTGTATGACCCCGGCTGACAGAGCGCGAACCAATCAGAGCAGAGTTTACAGTGAAGTCATTTACAGTTTTACAGTCGCAGGAAAAACGGACAAAAAACACCGACGAGAGATTCGACAGGAATGAAGACGGACGATCCCGGAGAAAGAACTAAAACAAAAACAGTGATAAATCTGATGCTCGGGTTTAATGAATATATTAGGGCGGGGTTTAGTTAAAAACATCATTATTCCATGTTGTTTATTTGTTTGATGTTTACTCAGTGAGAGAAAAAAATACAGAAATTATCAGAGTTCCTGTTGACATTTTTTAAATTTTCATTTTCAGGCCCAAAAAGTTGTTGGCGCCGTCTTTAAGCTTTGGTTGTTATTTAGTTCTTGTTGTTTGGACTATTACAGCCTCACACACAGCGCCCCCCACTGGTCAGGAGGTGATTAGTTTAGAGGATTTGCCAAAGCGTTAAACGTTAGATTGGGCCGAGGGAACAACACTCGGAGGGACGACTGTTGTGACTTGGCTTCGACTGAAACAGAAAAAAGTGAAACTGCAACAAGCAGCGACTCAGACCAGAGTGGACCAACCTGCTGACCTGCTGACCCGGTGACCTGCTGACCTGCTGACCCGGTGACCTGAGTCTCTGACGCAGCTGTTTGTTATTGTTGTGACTTGTGAATAATCAAAGTGACCTGGTGACGACTCGGTGAACTGAACTGAGCAGCTGTGACTTGGATGTGGGCGGAGTCAGTGGGATCAGACTTGGTGACTCGCAGATGATGAATTCAGGGTCTGATCCTTCATGGACCTGGTCTACATGGACCTGGTCTTTAGAGGACCTGGTCTTCATGGACCTGGATCTCTGGCCCTGACTCTGGACGGTTTTCAGTCAAACCTCAAACCTTCTGTCTCTGGTTTCCCAGGTTTAGCTCAGGTCCAAAGCAGGATCCTGTTCTGGTTTTGTTTTGGTGGTTTTGTCTTTGTCCCCTCGGGAAGTGACTCTGGGTTCCTTGAAAAAAATTATGTTATTGTCATTATTATCATTATTATTATGGACCTGGTCTTGGTGGACCTGGTCTTGGTGGACCTGGTCTTGGTGGACCCGGTCTTGGTGGTCTGTGTGGACCTTAAATGCTGAACTGAGCCGATCTGGTCTCTGGAGCGTTTCCTGTTTGTGTCACTCAGCCCCGCCCTTGTTGCTTAGCAACCGTCCATGAGTATTTTTATTAAAAAGGTGAAATAGTCGTGATTTCAGTCACGTTTTTAATGTAAACCTGATCGCTTTGGGGGCGACTGCTGTTAAACTTCAGTTCGACTTCAGGCGCTCCTATTATGGGGGGGGGGGGGGGGGGGGGGGCTGTAGAGCGACTCCTGACACGGCTCTGAGTGTCTGTGTGTCTGTGTTGTTTTTATGTTTCTTTATGTGGTTTTGAATGTGTCACGGTGAGATGTACTCTTGAACGTACAATCAACAATCACAGCCCTCAGCAGCAAAGGTTTTCCTATAACCCAGTAGTTTGTGTATGTTTTTGTTTTTTTTTTACTCAGGTCTTTGAAAGTTCTTGTTCTGTGTGTGTGTACAAGTGTGATGGTGAATGTGTCTTTGATGCAACTGAGGTCAAAAGATGAATTTCTGTCACCTTCTTTGTGTCAGACAATAAACTTCTTCTATTCTCTTCAAACTTTTTCTAACTTTCTTCACTGAGTCCATCAACTTTCATGCTGATGTGCAATGAACCCTGGGATACGTGGGGCTGTGAGGGATTCACTGAATCGGTTAGAAAGAGAAACGGGATCCATCGACCACGTTTGAAATGAGACTTTGACGCTGCGCTGAGACGAAACCGTAAATCCAGAAGAATCAGACCCTGAACTCAGAGTTTAAGATCCAAACACGCGGGGACTCGACTCGTTGACTCGTTGTCGCTGTAACTAGTTATATTTCATGCTTTAAGCCTCTAAAGGTGCCCCCCCCCCCCAGCCTCAGGACTTAGCGTAGCAGCCGTTCAAACACTATAATAAAGCAGCTCAGGTTAACGAGACAGAAGAGAAACATCCTCAAACTGTTCCTCAGAGCAAACAGAGAGTTTTCATAGTTCAGTTTCAGAAAGTTTCAGTCTCAGTATCAGTGAGACATTAAACATGATGCAGCATTTTTACCGTGATAGTCACCACCTCATCAAAGACTCTTTAAAGTGCCAAAACTTTACTTTCACACTCACCACAGGCTCAACTTCCTGTTTCACCACATTCACACAGACACTGACTTCCTGTGATGTCATCACATGATCGTAGAAAAAACCTGCACACCGTCAAACCTGCAGAAAAATGATCTGAGCAACGTTTCAGTATTTAAATGTGGAGATTTACAGGCTGAGATTTGTGCCATTAGAAACTGAATCTGATTCATTTGTTTTTCCCACTTGAACATTTAACTCTTTTTTTCCAGGAATTAAAAATGTAAAATTCTATTTTGTGAAAACTCCTTCACTGAATTAACAGGTTTGCAAACTGAAACTTAAAACTGAATCAGTATTTTTGAATTTTAGGAAGATAGAGAGTTGAATTTCATGTCGGTTGAAAACAATTCCAAGGCAAATAAATTCAGCTTCAACACATTACATTCACTTTACAATCAGACTTTTTAGATTCAAGATTCAGTTTGTAGAGGCAACTTTTTCTGTCTCTGTTCAACACAGGATCAGCTCAGGAAAAGTTCACAGCAAAAACTGAAATCTAAGCAAGTCATTCTGTCTTATTTGTAGTAAAAATTGTCTTATTGTTCTTAATTTGAGCCACATTCACCAGACCAGGTCATAAAAATGTCTTATTTCAAGTTTTTTAAGACAAAAATGAGGTGTAAATTGCTTGTAACAAGTCAAAAAAATCTGCCAATGGGATAAGACGAATTCACTTGTAAAGTTTCTTGTACTGAGACATCTTTCTAATTTCAAGAAACTTCCCGGGTGAATTCGTCTTATCCCATTGGCAGATTTTTTTGACTTGTTACAAACAATTTACACCTCATTTTTGTCTTTAAAAAACTTGAAATAAGACTTTTTTATGACCTGGTCTGGTGAATGTGGCACAAATCAAGAAAAATAAGGACATTTTTACAACAGATAAGACAGAATGACTTGCTTAGATTTCAGTTTTTGCAGTGTTTAGGATCAGTTTAGGATCATAGAGGTGTTAGATCAATGCTGATTGGTCGTCTCTTTCGCTCTGACGCCATTTTGGCGCCGTTAGGTCGTGTGGAGGTGATGAACAGATTCAGAGGAGAAGCTGAGAGGAGTCAGACGTCAGAGTCAAACACAGAAACAGAGATTTAAGCAGCTCAGAAACTTCCAGAAAGTTTCTTCACATGTTTCTAAAGTTACTGCTTTAAGCATAAAAACAGAGAAGAACAGTTTGGGACAGAAGCTGAGATTTTCATGACGCGTCTGTTTCATCTAGAGTCCAGATTTACTCTTTAACTGTTTCTATTCTTCTTAGGGCATAAAAAATGTTTTTAGTGTTGTTTTTCCAGATTTTTTGATGTGTTTGTAAAGTTTCGATTGTTTCAGGTCGATCTGATCATTAGAGATGAAGTTTAAGGCACGATAAACTGACCCACAGGAGCTGACGAGAAACGAAGGCGTCAGAGTTTATCTGCAGGTGTGAAGGTGTCTCCACCCTCATGGTGACATCACAGTGACATCATTGACTCCTCCCCCCAGCTTCACCCTCATCAAACCAAACATCCAAACATCGTTCTACTCTTTTCTTTCTCTCTGTTTCTTTTCCTCTTTCTTACAAAAACATCCCACAGTCCTCCTCTTCTTCTTCTGTTTCCATCCTCTCTCCTCCATAAACCGTCTCCTCTTCCTCCTCCTCGTCCATCAGAGGTGTGTGTCCTGCTCCTCTTCATCATCGTCGGTCGCAGCTTGATTCACAAACACCTGAAAAACATGAAAACACTTCAGATACGGTTGGAAAGAGGAAAATTTACGCTCATCAGCCCAGAAGCTGCACATGAGACGTACTTGGACGTTCGCACATGACAATGATCCAAAACACAAGGACAAGTGGACCTGCCATTGGCTACAGGAGAATAAAGTGGAGGTTCTGGAGTGGCCATCTCAGTCTCCTGACCTCAATATCATTGAGCCACTCTGGGGAGATCTCAAACCTGCAGTTCATGCAAGACAGACCAAGAATTTACAGGAACTGGAGGCTTTTTACCAAGAAGAATGGTCAGTTTTACCATCTGAGGAAATAAAGACCCTCATCCACAACCAGCACAAAAGACTTCAAGCTGTCGTTGATGTTAAAGGCGGAAATAGACGCTAGGGCTGAACGATTTATCGTTTTTTGATCGAAATCTCAATTTCAAACATGGTGGTCATGTGATCGTTAAAGCTGTGATTTTTTCCTTCTCCTGACTGACCCAGGATCTGTTATATCAGCTGTTTCACACACACCTGTCTTTGAGTGTGAGACTGTTGGAAAAATCCTTTTTTCTTTGGGATTGTTGTTGATTATTTTTTTTTTATTTAACTTGACGCAATTAAGAATATTTTGCATTACGTCATTTTAAAAAGTTAAGAGTCAAAGATATCTCTTTCTGTCCTTCAGTTTTTAAAACTAAAAATACAATTTGAAAAGTCTGGTTTAGAAAAAGCAGGAATGGGTGTTCGGTTTTAAGAAGAGTCAAAATTCGACAACTTATCGAGAACCTTCTTATTTTTCTGCCTGTGAATTTATTTCTCATAATTTCGACTTAAATCTTAGAATTTTGACTTTCTTTATCAAAATTCCAACTTTTATTTCAAAATGTAGACTTTTCATCTTAGACTTTTGTCATCTTAAAATTTTGACCTTAAATGAGAAAGTTTGGACTTTTTCCACATGATGTTAAATTGATTTCTTAAACTTAAGAAGTTTCATCTCTAAATCTTAAAATATTGACCTTTTATCTCAAAGTTTGAATCAATTCTTACCTTCAGTTTTTATTTTCATCCTCACATTAGAGTAAAAGCTTTTGATGTTTCAATGGTTTGATGTAATTTTCTGTCAAGTTTGTAAATGTTACTGTAAATTGTGAATCTAGTTGAAATCGCTGAATCTGCCTGAAAAATCACAATTAGATCTTTTTCTAAAACCGTTCAGCTCTAATACATGATATTAAGAACTGGGGGATGGAAACTTTAGAGCACAGCTGTATCATACAGATGTGATTATTTTCTCTGTGAGTACATTTTTTGTGCAAGCATCTATTCAACTGACTGCACAAATGTTAAATTTTTTGTACTGATAATCGTAACAGAAATAAAATTATTCATTCATTCATTCATTCAATAAAATCCTTCATATAGGGAGGGAGGTAAAGCTCCAAAAATCTGTTAAACTCTTCTTCAAAGGTGAAAAATCAGCAGGTGTAAACCCAGGGAGCTAATAATCGTAATAAAGAACGATTTCTATACGGTTTGAAATAAAGTTACTACAGTCATATCTATGTTTAGAGCTGAGTCCATTTAAGCTGAATGACTGTGTATTTGTACAGTTTTACTTTGATTAATACACCAAACTCACTTTATTGATTTCTCTGTTTGTGTGTACAAGTGTTTGTTTTACCCAATGTTCCAAATAAAAGTTTAAAACAAGAAAAAACTAACAAAAGAAAATTAAACAGAGGTTACATTCAGATTGTTTACAGAGACGTTCATCAGCCAATCACCTGCCAGCGTTTGCCGTCCTCCCCGCCTCCTTCCCCTCCTCCTCCTCCTCCTCCTCCTCCCCCCGCCGCCGCCGCCGCTAACCCGTTGGCGCTCGGCTTCTTCTCCTGCATCTCCGGCTGGCTGTCATTGGCCACGTCCAGCGTGGGGTTGTCGTGGCAACCGTTCTCCACGAAGTGAAGCTCCTCAGCGCGAAACTGAGGCGGAAACAGGGAGTCAGNCATCAACACACTCCAAAAACTCTACGTTTGTTTGCATAGTTCAGGTTTTTGTGTTCAACAAACTTTAAACTTATGATAGAGAAAAACTGTGTGTGTGTGTGTGTGTGTGTGTGTGTGCACCTCGCTCAGACGCCACGTTCATCAGCAGCTGGTGTTGCTGGTGCGTTGGCTTGCTCAGGTAAAGTACCCATGATCCCTCGGGGCTGTTCATCCTGCGTGCAAACACTCGCTCCAGGATCCTCAACAAGCGAACGCCCTGTTCCACACGAAACTCCTCCTGAAGAGTTCAAGAACAAAGTTTCTCAACATCCAACTGCTGGAATTGATGGATTTCATCATCTACAGACCATAATATCATCAAAAGATTCAGAGAATCTGGAGAAATCTCTGCACGTAAGCAGCAAGGCCCAAAACCAACATTGAATGGCCGTGACCTTTGACCCCTCAGGCGGCGCTGCATTAAAAACCCACATCATTGTGTAAAGGATATTAGCACGTGGGCTCAGGAACACTTCAGAAAACCATTGTCAGTTAACACAGTTCATCACTACATCTACAAGTGACAGTTCAAACTCTACCATGCAAAGACAAAGTCACACATCAACAACACACACAAACGCCGCAGAACTCTTTTTGGAAATCATGGACGTGGTGTCCTCCGGGCCAAAGAGGAAAAGGACAATCAGGATTGTTCTCAGCACAAAGTTCAAAAGCAGCATCACAGCTTGAGTAAAATCTCATGAGATTTAATTTGCAGAATAAGGAAGGAGAACTGTGAGCGGCGGTAACCATGGATACCACAAACATTTTAAGAGCTGAACTGACATTTTGATGAACATTGTTGGGTTGTTGCTGATGTTGTCGACAGATGGAGGCGCCAGAGTCTGTATGTGTGGTCGAGTTTACAGAGAAGTCGGTTGTTCACGTCCACATGGTGACGTGTTTTTGTGACAAAAGTGTTTTCATCGCACTTTGATATAAACTTCAATACGGAAACTTCTGTAAAAAACCCACCTCATGAGAGCGTAAAAACCTTTTTATCCAAATTCAAGATGTTTTTGGAGTTTCCATTACTGTTTTTCATTGCAATATTTAGGTTTTGTGCGATTCTTTGGGTAAGTGTCCCAGTATCTGTGAAGGCAGCAATAATGCTGAAAGGTACACACAGGTTTTGGAGCAACATCTGCTGCCATCCAAGACACTTTGTCTTTTTCAGGGACGTCCCTGATTATTTCAGCAAGACAATGAAACCAAGACACATTCTGCTCCTGTTACAACAGCGTGGCTCTGCAGTAGAAGAGTGCAGCTACTAGACTGTTAGACTTCAACAATTAGTGTCCTCAGTTCACAAACACTGAACCAGTTAAAGGAAAGAGGAGGAAACAGAGGAAACATCAACCTGAACAAGACTTTCAGGAACAAAACAACAAAGTTGAGTTTGAACATTAAGTTTTTTGTCTTTGTAAATTGAATGTATGTGAAACAGGATTTACAAATCATTCAATTCTGTTTTCATGAAGTTTTACACAATATTCTAACTTCACTGGGATTGTTTTAAAGAAACAGGAGGAAACTGTTCCTGTTTGTACTTACACAGTTCAGGTTCTGGGTCATATTCAGAACCACGTAACCACGTCCAGCCAGCTCGCTCCAGTCCAGACACACCACCTGAGACACAACAGGTGAAATCACATCAACAGACACATTCTTTCAGAGAGTCCTGTATTTCAGCTGATGTTATTTGTGGGTTTTTCTTTGCATCCAGAACAATTTTCCTGTCAGTTGTAGCTGAAATGTTTGTTGGTCTACCTGACCGTGGTTTGGTTTCAACAGAATCCCTCATTTTCCACTTCTTCATTAGAGTTTGAACTCTGCTTATTGGCGTCAAACGTACCGGTAACGAGGCCTCGGCGACTGTGGGGGGCGTGGACTTCTCTGACCAATCCCAGGACGTGTGGGCGGGGTCAGCGGTGTTGGATGGGTCGGTGGTCAGAGGGAGGAGAGGTCTGACTCCTGTTTCCTCGTAGCGCCTCCACTCCTCCTCCTCTAACTCGTCTCCTTTGTCTTTGGGTCCGATCCCTGAAGAAAGTGTGGAGTCATGTTTATTAACATCTGTCTCACCAGCGCCCCCTGCTGGACACATGCTGGGGGGGGCGCCCCGTAATGTGTTGATAGGACGTCAGTACATTTAAGTTTCAAGTTTAAATTTTGGAATATTATTTCAAATTTTGAGAAAAAAAAAAATCTCATGAGATAAAAAGTCAAAAAATGAGGAATCAAGTCACAACTAAGGACAAAAAGTCCAAGTTTAGAGCAAAAAAAGTCAAATGTTGAGTTAAAAGTTAAAATTTATACACAATCAAGTTCAACTTTGAAGAAAAAGAGTCAAAATTTTTGAAAGAAAAGTTAAAATTTGAGATAAAAAGTTTCAGTTTGGAATAAAATGTCCAGTTGTTTTGATAATGAAGTCATGAACGTGATAAAAAAAAAGGCAAATTTGGGAAATAAAGTCAGTTTTTGTTCAAATGTCAAACCCTGAGTAAAGACAGACTCACTGCTGGTCCTGTGCTCCTCCTCCTCCTCCTCCTGCTCCTCCTGCTCCTCCATGCTGGGCTGCAGAGGCTCCCTGCTGGGCGCCAGGCCAACCTCTGGCACTGTGGGATTCTGGGTAAACGCGCCCTTGTTTGTCAGACCAGCTCCTGCCTCCTCCTCCTCCTCCTCCTCCTCCTCTTTCTCCGTCTCCTCGTCCTCGCTCTCCTCTGCAGGAGAAAAAGGGGTTTCAAACATTTTTCTTGTATTCAAGTTAATTCAGTTTGAAGTAAACCAGGATGTTTAGACTGTTTTCTCTGCTTGATGCCAATGATTTGACCCTTCTCAAACAGACTAACATCTTTTCCACGACCACGGGATGTGTCTTTCCACATGGTTGTTTAGGAAATGAGAAGCAGCTCATTGCACCAGTTGGGGTTAAATAACTTGTTTCCAGCTGAAAGATAATCGCCCATGCAGGAATTATCCAATAGGAGGCTCGTACCTGTTTGCTTAGTTAAATCCAGGTGGAGACTTTTTTTTTGGCCAGGCAGTGAATTAGTTCCTTCAGTGTAAGTACCTTTGGTGAAAGTTCCCAGCAGCCCAAAGTCGGTTCCTGTGTCAGTCTCAGGTGTTCCGGTTCCTGCAGGAACTTCTTCAGCTCCAGGTGAAGGTGCAGGAACCGTCGTGGTGACGGAGGAGTGAAGGACGCCGTAACCACTGGAGGGACCGCCGTCCTCCTTCTCAGCCTCCCACAGCTCCCTCTGCAGGGGGCCCACCTGGACCACGGGGGGGGGGTTAGATCAGAGAAAAACTGAATCCTGATCACACTGACACAGAATAATCGATAATTCTGATATTTATGTAAAAAAACAGGTTGATGATAAAAGTTCTTCAGGAAGCTGGAATAACCTGATTTTATTAAAGCTGATTTATTTAAAGTCTGATGATATTTGATCTGCAGACTGAAGTTTCTTCTTGAACAGTTTGTTTCTTTTATTTCTCTCAGAATCATCTGTTCCTCTCACTGATAAATGAAATAATCTCTGTTTTTTTTATTTAACTCAGAATCATCTGTTCCTCTCACTGATGAATAAAATAATCTCTGTTTTTTTAATTTAACTCAGAATCATCTGTTCCTGTCACTGATAAATAAAATAATCTCTGTTTTTTTTTCTTCCTCACCTCCAGGACTGAAGGAGCTCGATGCTCCTGGAAACCAGAGTCCTGATCCTCAGCTGGACCTGGGGGGTCGGTCTCTGCTGAACCGGGGGGGTGGAGAGACGGACTGTAGCCTGAGGAGACAGAGACACAGAGATACAGAGGTACAGAGAGATAAAGAGATAAAGACACAGAGAGATACAGAGATAAAGACACAAAGAGATAAAGAGATAAAGATACAGAGATAAAGAGATAAAGATACAGAGATAAAGAGATAAAGATACAGAGATAAAGAGATAAAGATACAGAGATAAAGAGATAAAGGGACAAAGACACAGAGAGATAAAGAGATAGAGAGATAAAGAGATAAAGATACAAAGAGATACAGAGATACAGAGATAAAGAGATAAAGACACAGAGAGATACAGAGATAAAGACACAAAGAGATAAAGAGATAAAGATACAGAGATAAAGAGATAAAGATACAGAGATAAAGAGATAAAGGGACAAAGACACAGAGAGACAAAGAGATAGAGAGATAAAGAGATAAAGATACAAAGAGATAAAGAGATAGAGAGATATAGAGATAAAGATACAGAGATAAAGAGATACAGAGATAAAGAGAAAAAGAGATAGAGAGATATAGAGATAAAGATACAGAGATAAAGAGATACAGAGATAAAGAGATAGAGAGATAAAGAGATAAAGATACAGAGATAAAGAGATAAAGATACAAAGAGATAAAGAGATAGAGAGATATAGAGATAAAGATACAGAGATAAAGAGATACAGAGATAAAGAGATAGAGAGATAAAGAGATAAAGATACAGAGATAAAGAGATAAAGATACAAAGAGATAAAGAGATAGAGAGATATAGAGATAAAGATACAGAGATAAAGAGATACAGAGATAAAGAGATACAGAGATAAAGAGATACAGAGATAAAGAGATAAAGATACAGAGATAAAGAGATAAAGATACAGAGATAAAGAGATAAAGACAAAGAGATAAAGACAAAGAGATAAAGATACAGAGATAAAGAGATAAAGACAAAGAGATAAAGAGATACAGAGAGACACCTGTGAGTGTGGAGATAACACACACACACACACACACACACACACACACACACACACACAGACAGAGTTTGTCGGAGGAGCTTATGGTTTGCACTGACCAATCAGAGAGTCCAGATCTGGGGAGGTGTGGTTTCCCTCCATCAGCTCGTGCTCCTCCTCGTCCTCTGCTCCTCTCTCTCTCTCCTCCTCGTCCTCCCCCCCTCGTCTCTCCCTCTCCTCCCCCCCCTCCTCCCCTCGGTCTCGGTCGTCTGCGTCCGTCCCGTAGAAGCCTGAAGCCTCCAGGGAGGAGTCTGCTCCTCCTGCTGCTCCTGCTGGAGGACGAGGAGGACGAGGAGGACGAGGAGGGTCGAGGAGGAAGAGACCCAGGACTCCCTGCTGGTCCACTTGGTAGGAGACTCCCCCCCCCCCAACCAGAGGTCAGAGGTCAAGCTTCACATCACCTTCATTCTACGGGTCATTAACTTTTTCCTGAACCAGATCAAAACTCACAACTTTAGGGTAAAAAAAAAAGTCTAAACTTTGGGATAAAAATTCAAACTTTTGAGATAATAAAGTCAAGATTACGAGAGAAAAGTCTAAATCTGAGATTTAGTCCAAATGATGAGAAAAGGTGATTTTTGAGACAAAAATCAAATTTGAGATATTCAAGTCAAAATATGAGGAATAAAGTCAAATTTTGTGATACAATTATTCAGAATTTAAGATGAAAAGTCAAATTTCTGAAATAAAAAGTCAGAACTTTAAGGCAAAGAAGTCCAAATCCCAGGTAAAAAAAAGCCTGTATTTTCAGTAAAATTCTAATTTTTGAGATCTCTAATTTATTGAGTCCAAAATATAAGAAAAAAGTACAAATTATGAGAAAGAGGCCAATCTTTTAGATAAATGATATTCACGTCTAAATGTGAGAAAGAGAGACAAAATTTGAGATACAGAGGCAGAATGTTGATTAAATTGATTAAATTCTGAGAAACAAAGTCAAAACTTAAAATGTTGATACAATTTAGTCAAAATTCTGAGATGAGTTGTTGAATTTTTTTAGATAAAAGGTAAAATATTTTTGGAATAAAGTCTCCAATTTTTTTATGAATAGTCTTAATTTTGTGGAACAAAAATCTAATTTTTGAGATAAAGTTGAAATCATGAGAGATAAAATCAACATTTCTGATAGAATCCTGAATTTTTAGGAAAAAGATCAATTTCTGAGTTTAGTTGAAATTTGCTGTGGGTTAAGAGTTTTTTCAGACCCCCCCACCTCCATCTCGTCCTCCACGTCCAGGTTTTCCTCCACATTGGTCCTGGTTCTGGTTCTGGTTCTGCTGGGACCCTGGGGGTTCTGCTGGGTGGAGTTTGGACCTGTGTCCCCCCTCCCCTGGGAGCGGGTGGTCTCGTGGATCTCGGGCCAGCCCATGTCGTGGACCAGGTGGGGCTGGACCCGGACTAACTGGGGGGCCGAGTGGCGTCTGGTCCGGACTAACTCCTGGAGGACGTGGCTCTGGGCCGGGACTTCATCCTGGAACAAACGGGCCACGGGGGGAACCAGGGGGATGACCCTCTGAGGGGGGGCAGACCTGAGGGCCCCGCAGGGGGTCAGGACAGCTGTGGGGGGGGGGGGTCAAACAGATAATCAGGAAATAATCAATGAGAAATGTGACTATAAAGTAAAAATCAAACCACATGTGTCTTAAATCGTGAACTTTGTCATCAGGAATTTTTTCCCCACGATAGAAATTTCTACGACAGGTTTCATCAAAGTTCCCTCAGGAAAAAAAAGTAAAACAGTCACAGGTGTTTTTCCTCTAAACCTGTTCACGTCTGTTTCTGTCCACACTGCAAAAACTGAAATCTAAGCAAGTTATTGTGTCTTATTTTTAGTCAAATTTGTCTTATTGTTCTTGATTTGAGCTACATTTACTAGACCAGCTCATAAAAATGTCTTATTTCAAGGTTTTTAAAGACAAAAATTAGGTGTAAATTACTTGTAACAAGTCAAAAAAAAATCAGCCAATGGGATAAGATAAAAGATTCTTGTTTTAAGACATCTTTCTAATTTCAAGAAACTTCCTGGGTGAATTCGTCTTATCCCATTGGCAGATTTTTTTGACTTGTTACAAGCAATTTACACCTCATTTTTGTCTTAAAAAACTTGAAATAAGACATTTTTATGACCTGGTCTGGTGAATGTGGCTCAAATTAAGAACAATAAGACAATTTTTACTACAAATAAGACAGAATGATTTGGTTAGATTTCAGTTTTTACAGTGTCACTTTAAAACCTGATGGACCTGAGCTTCCTGCTGTGAGCTTTTCAAATTAAAAGCTTTGATCTGCTGCTGTTGGACTCATTCATCTACTTCAGTCGCCTTCACTCCTTCATTTATTCATCCTCTCATTCACCTGCTCCTCTCTCTCTCTCTCTCTCTCTCTCTCTCTAATCCAGGTCTCTGGTCCAGAGTCTGACCCCCCTGATCCTGATCCTGATCCTGATCCTAGTCTTGGTCTTGTCTCCTGCTGAGTTTTCTGTCTGATTCACAGATGGTCGTCTGACTGAGCAGATTATAACACAGCTGACACGCCTGAAACAGCCTGAAACACGCCTAAAACCGACTGAAACACGACTAAAACACGTCTGAGACACACCTGAAACACGCCTAAAACACGCCTAAAACACGCCTAAAACACGTCTGAAACACACCTGAAACACGCCTAAAACATGCCTGAGACACGCCTGAAACACAATTTTTTTCACTTGTTCCAAACAGTTCTGATGTCATTTTTGTCTTTAAATATTTTGAAATTAAACTTTTTCTGGATGCTCAGGTGAATGTGGCTCATCTACAGAACAAAAAGACAATTGTAGTAAAATCAGACACAAAAACGTAATCAGATTCAGTTTTTACAGTCAACGTGAACTGAACTGTGTTTCTGTCAAATTGACAGAGTCAGATTTATAAAGACCTAAAATCATCTTTAACCAAAAATGGAAAAAGGGAAAAATATTTAGCAGAAAAATCTGTTTAACAGATTCACCAAAGATTAAACCTGATGTCAGACCCCCCCCCCATTTATGAAGGATTTAAGGGGGGGGGGGGGGGGGTCCTCCTGGTGCCATAACACCCTCAGATCAGATTATACAGGACACACACCCTCCCCCAAATCCTCCCTCACCCCTCACCCAGACCCTGATCCAGACCCTGAGGAAAATGAGGGATTCTGTTGAAACCAAACCACGGTCAGGTAGACCAACAAACATTTCAGCTACAACTGACAGGAAGATTGCTCCGGATGCAAAGAAAAACCCACAAATAACTTCAGCTGAAATACAGGACTCTCTGAAAGAATGTGGTCTGGCTGTTTCAAGATGCACAATAAGGAGGCACTTGAGGAAAAATAGGCTGAAGAAAGACATTTCTACACAAATGCCACAAAGTTTCCTGCTTACAATACGCCAAACAGCACAGAGACAAGCCTCAAAACTTCTGGAACAAAGTCATTTGGAGTGATGAGAGCAAAAGTGAACTTTTTGTCCACAACCATAAACATTGTTCCATTTGGAGAGGAGTCAACAAGGCCTATGATGAAAGGTCCACCATTCCTACTGTGAAACACGGAGGTGGATCACTGATGTTTTGGGGATGTGTGAGCTACAAAGGCTCAGGAAACTTGGTCCAAACTGATGAATGAAGGATGAATGCAGCATGTTATCAGAAAATACTGGAGGAAAATTTACACTCATCAGCCCAGAAGCTGCACATGAGACGTACTTGGACGTTCACACATGACAATGATCCAAAACACAAGGACAAGTGGACCTGCCATTGGCTACAGCAGAAGAAAGTGAAGGTTCTGGAGTGGCCATCTCAGTCTCCTGACCTCAATATCATTGAGCCACTCTGGGGAGATCTCAAACCTGCAGTTCAGGCAAGACAGAGCAAGAATTTACAGGAACTGGAGGCTTTTTGCCAAGAAGAATGGTCAGTTTTACCATCTGAGAAAATAAAGACCCTCATCCACAACGAGCACAAAAGACTTCAAGCTGTCATTGATGTTAAAGGGGGAAATACACGCTATTAAGAACTGGGGGAGGGAAACTTTTCATCAGGGTCTGTAGGTCCATGTGGAAACTTCAGTCTCTCAGAGGATTTCAGGGGCGTTTTTATTACAGCAGTGATTTCGACCTGTGGTTACAATTACACAACCCAGTTGCGATTCGAAGGAAATTAAAAACGTTCAAATGTAAAAAGACAAAATCTGTGAATGAGGCAGCGAAAATATCTGAGACTTAAAGGTCTGAGGGGAAACACTGCAGTAAAATATTAGAGCCAAAAGATTCAGGGCTTAGACCATAACACAGAAACGGGCGATGGTGTGTGTGTGTGTGTGTGTGTGTGTGTGTGTGTGTGTGTGTAAAAATGCATGAGGGCCAAAGTGACGAAGCAGAAAGAGTCTGCAGCTCAAAGGAAGATCAGCTGATTGATGTTTATTCTACTGAGGAGGCCTCAACGCCACAACACACACACACACACACACACACACACACACACCCACAGAGGAGGTGTGTGTGTGTGTGTGTGTGATAGAGGGGGAGTGTGTGTCAGACACTGCAGTGTGTGTCTGCTGATTTAAGTGCACTGCGTGCCTCCCACACACTACCAACCTCTGTGTGTGTGTGTGTGTGTGTGTGTGTGAGGCACCCTGATTCATCATCAAACACACACACACACACACACACACACACTCACACATACACACACAGAGTTGAAACGTGAAGTCTGCTCATGTTCCTGCAGTGTCTCTTGTCTCTGTCTTCAAATGTGTGTGTGTCTTTAAATCAGACTGAATAAACATATTAATGTTAATATGTGTGTGTGTGTGTGTGTGTGTGTGTGTGTGTGTGTGTGTGTGTGTGTGCAGACTCACCGATCAGTGTGATGAAGAGGAGCGGGCCCGGCATGTCTGCTGCAGTGCTGCTCAGCATCCTCCTCCTCTCCTCCTCCTCCTCCTCCTCCTCTGATGAAGATCTCTGTTTCCCGCGCTGTGTGTGCTTCAGGAGCACGCGGGTGTGTGTGCGGGTCTGTGCGGGATCAGGGTCTGCAGGTCTGGGGGGTCTGGGGGGTCCGGACTCTGCGGTCTGCTCCTCTGCTGCAGCAGCGATGATGATGATGATGAAGCTCAGACTGATCCTCCTCCTCCAGCTGAAGCAGATGAAGCTGCTGTTCCTCCTCTGACCGCGGGGGGCGCTGCGGAGCACAGCTGCTGCCTTCAGGGGCCGCTCGGAAATTCAAGCTTCCTCTTCAATAACACTGTTTATCTCAAAATGTTCACCTTTCGTCACAGAATTAAAACATTTCCCCCCCAAAAATTACTTTTTCCTCAATAGTTTGACCTAATGTTAAAATATTTGACATTTTTGGCTCATAATTTGAACATTTTACCCCTCAAAAATTAACTTGTTCTCAATAGTTTGACTTCATATTAAAATATCTGACTGTTATCTGAAAAACTTTAAATCAATACTCAAAATTTTGACTTTTTGTCTAAAAAAAAATCAACTTTTTCTCAGAATTTGCTCTTTTTATGTCAAAATCTTGGCTTAACTTTCTGAGAATTTCGACTTCCCTAATTTTTGACCCTTTTTTTCCCTCAAAATATTAACGTTTCTAATAATTCTTTGACAAAACACAAAATTAGGACTTTGCTCCATCTAAATTTTACATTTTAATCACAAAATGTTTAATTTTAGCTTATAATTTTGACTTTTTATCACATTATTTTGAATTTTGAGCTCATATTTTTGACTTTTCATCTCAGTATTTGGACTTAATTATCACATTTTCCCCACATTATTACAATATTCTGACAGTGATCACATAATTTTGACTTTTTATCTCATAACTTTGAATGTTGAGCTCATATTTTTGACTTTTTATCTCAGTATTTGGACTTGATTATCAAATTATTTCCAATTCATCCCAGAATTCTGACAGTGATAACATAATTTTGACTTTTTTGGCTCATAATTTGAACATTTTACCCCTCAAAAATTAACTTGTTCTCAATAGTTTGACTTCATGTTAAAATATCTGACTATTATCTAAAAAAATTTAAATAAATACTCAGAATTTTGACTTTTTGTCTTGAAGAAAAACAACATTTACTCAGAATTTGCTCTTTTTATCTCAAAATCTTGACTTAGCTTTCTGAGAATTTTGACTTCCCTGATTTTTTACCTTTTTTTTCCTCAGAATATTAACGTTTCTTCTAATTCTTTGACAAAACACAAAATTAGGACCTTGCTCCATCTAAATTTTACATTTAAATCTAAAAATTTTTAACTATAGCACATAATTTTGACTTTTTATCACATAACTTTGAATTTTGAGCTCATATTTTTTACTTTTCATCTCAGGATTTGGACTTAATGATCACATTTTTCCCACATTATCACAATATTCTGACAGTGATCACATAGTTTTGACTTTTTATCACATAACTTTGAATGTTGAGCTCATATTTTTGACTTTTTATCTCAGGATTTGGACTTAATTATCAAATTCTTTCCAATTCGTCCCAGAATTCTGACAGTGATAACATAATTTTGACTTTTTGAGCTCATAATTTGAACATTTTACCCCTAAAAAATTAACTTGTTCTAAATAGTTTGACTTCATGTTGAAATATCTGACTATTATCTAAAAAAATTTAAGTTAATTTTTAAAATTTTGACTATTTGTCTGAAAAAAAATCAACTTTTTCTCAGAATTTGCTCTTTTTATCTCAAAATCTTGACTAAGCTTTCTGAGAATTTTGACTTCCCTGATTTTTTATCTTTTTTTCCCCCCAAAATATTAACGTTTCTTCTAATTCTTTGACAAAACACAAAATTAGGACCTTGTTCCATCTAAATTCTACATTTTAATCTAAAAATTTTTAACTATAGCACATAATTTTGACTTTTTATCACATAACTTTGAATTTTGAGCTCATATTTTTTACTTTTCATCTCAGGATTTGGACTTAATGATCACATTTTTCCCACATTATCACAATATTCTGACAGTGATCACATAGTTTTGACTTTTTATCACATAACTTTGAATGTTGAGCTCATATTTTTGACTTTTTATCTCAGGATTTGGACTTAATGATCAAATTCTTTCCAATTCATCCCAGAATTCTGACAGTGATAACATAATTTTGACTTTTTGAGCTCATAATTTGAACATTTTACCCCTAAAAAATTAACTTGTTCTAAATAGTTTGACTTCATGTTGAAATATCTGACTATTATCTAAAAAAATTTAAGTTAATTTTTAAAATTTTGACTGTTTGTCTGAAAAAAAATCAACTTTTTCTCAGAATTTGCTCTTTTTATCTCAAAATCTTGACTAAGCTTTCTGAGAATTTTGACTTCCCTGATTTTTTATCTTTTTTTCCCCCCAAAATATTAACGTTTCTTCTAATTCTTTGACAAAACACAAAATTAGGACCTTGTTCCATCTAAATTCTACATTTTAATCTAAAAATTTTTAACTATAGCACATAATTTTAACTTTTTATCACATAACTTTGAATTTTGAGCTCATATTTTTTACTTTTCATCTCAGGATTTGGACTTAATTATCACATTTTTCCCACATTATCACAATATTCTGACAGTGATCACATAGTTTTGACTTTTTATCACATAACTTTGAATGTTGAGCTCATATTTTTGACTTTTTATCTCAGGATTTGGACTTAATGATCAAATTCTTTCCAATTCATCCCAGAATTCTGACAGTGATAACATAATTTTGACTTTTTGAGCTCATAATTTGAACATTTTACCCCTAAAAAATTAACTTGTTCTAAATAGTTTGACTTCATGTTGAAATATCTGACTATTATCTAAAAAAATTTAAGTTAATTTTTAAAATTTTGACTATTTGTCTGAAAAAAAATCAACTTTTTCTCAGAATTTGCTCTTTTTATCTCAAAATCTTGACTAAGCTTTCTGAGAATTTTGACTTCCTGATTTTTTACCTTTTTTCCCTCAGAATATTAACATTTCTTCTAATTCTTTGACAAAACACAAAATTAGGACCTTGCTCCATCTAAATTTCACTTTTTAATCTCAAAATGTTTAATTATAGCATATAATTTTGACTTTTTATCACATAACTTTGAATTTAGAGCTCATATTTTAGACTTTTCATCTCAGTATTTGGACTTGATTATCAAATTCTTTCCAATTCATCCCAGAATTCTGACGGTGATAACATAATTTTGACTTTTTTAGCTCATAATTTGAACATTTTACCCCTAAAAAATTAACTTGTTCTCAATAGTTTGACTTCATGTCAAAATATCTGACTATTATCTAAAAAAAATTTAAATTAATACTCAAAATTTTGACTTTTGGTCTTAAAAAAAACAACTTTTTCTCAGAATTTGCTCTTTTTATCTCAAAATCTTGGCTTAACTTTCTGAGAATTTTGACTTCCCTGATTTTTTACCTTTTTTTTCCTCAGAATATTAACGTTTCTTCAAATTCTTTGACAAAACACAAAATTAGGGCCTTGCTCCATCTAAATTTTACAATTTAAAACTTAAAAATTTTAACTATAGCACATAATTTTAACTTTTTATCACATAACTTTGAATTTTGAGCTCATATTTTTTACTTTTCATCTCAGGATTTGGACTTAATTATCACATTTTTCCCACATTATCACAATATTCTGACAGTGATCACATAGTTTTGACCTTTTATCACATAACTTTGAATGTTGAGCTCATATTTTTGACTTTTTATCTAAGTATTTGGACTTAATTATCAAATTCTTTCCAATTCGTCCCAGAATTCTGACAGTGATCACTAAATTTTGATATTTTTTTTTTGTCAATTTGAGTTTATTCTCTCAAAATTGTGACTTTGGATGGAATTAGGGATCAGTGTAGTTTCTGTTTTAAACAGGTTTATAAACCAACAGGTCTGTGTTTGTGTTTGGAGCCTGAAAGTTTTCACTCTGGATCTTTTTAAAGTGATGAACTTTTTTTTATTAGAGATCTGTCTCTGAAAAAAAACACTTTATTCTGCAGGAAAATTTCTTTGACAGCCGGAAATTGCATCTTTACACAACAAAAGCGCTGCTGAGTTTTCCCGGGAAATCTGCAACGTCACAGACTCCGCCCCTCATTCAGCGCAGACAGAAAGGCGAGTTTGAAGAAAATTAACAAAATAATCTTTTTATTAAACACTTAAATAGCACTTTATTTAAAAAAAACGTACATAAAAACGAGTTAAACATAAACATTTACCAAGTGATTAGGAAAAAAAATCACGTTATTGAATTTCAACATTAAGTTTTCAAGCACAATACAATCAAAAGCCCCAAAATTTGACCTGTTTTATTTTTAAAAAATTATAAACAGGTTATAAGAATTAGATTCATGAGTGAGAATGAAATTATAAATATTTCCTGACTTCCGCTCGGGATCTAAAACGCCTTCTGTGACCGGTCACGAAATCAAACACTCTCCTCTGTTGACTCCGCCCATCTCAAACCATTTGACCAATCAACAGCCGCTGCGTCACCGAAATATTTGCATATTCATCACTTTTCGCGGGCTTTCACCGTCACGTGGTGGTTCCGCGGGAAAAGCAGCTGCGTGAAGAAGAAGAAGAAACAGTTCAAGAGAAACAGCAGCGAAATGGCGGTGAGTAAAAACTTTTATTAAACCTTAAAAACTGAGACCTTAAACCGAGATAAACCTGCTGTTTGATAAAGATGAGGAAAGTTTAATGAAGCAGATTCTTCTTGTTTGATTCAGAGACTTTTTGTGATAAATGAGAGAAGTTTACTTTACAACAATGACAGAGTCTGAGTTTGAATAAAACAGAATTATAATGTTTTATAACTCAACTGTTATACATTTGTAATGAACGCTGTCAAAAGTCACATTTTCACCTGGAAAAGTGAGATGAAATGAGAAAAAACAAGAATTTTCAGTTGTTCTGTGATTTTCTGAGCTGCCATGTGGCTTTTTGTAAAGATGTTCAAAGATAAATAATAAATTAAGCTTTAAAACTGGTGAAATAACAGATAACATGTCACGAAAAGCGACCTGCAATAATTAAACATAATAATAATTAAACGCATTAAGAGTTTATTATGCTATTATCAGTTTAGTTTAATTCTTACATTAACTGTATTATCTCATGTTTCTGCGCATGCTCCGTACCCGTTTGTAATATTATAAGTATTCTTTAATTAAAGGCTTTATAAAGTGATTGTACCTGTTCAAGTCTATGGTTCAAATGTAGTTTTTAGGTTTTCATTTACATGAGGGTGTTTGTATCTCTATAAAGATCTGAAATATTAAACATTTAACCTTCCTCTTGTGTTAGTGTCGCCACTGACCCGTTTTAGTTTTTAAATGCATAAAAGAATCACTTAAAATTTGTTTACTGCATCAAGGCTTCTTGACTTTGTCAGGAACGTTGATTCCAACAAAATTATATAAAAAAAACAAAAAAAAATCTCAACATTATAAAATGGGGACTAACTTTAAAACAACGAACATCACAATCCCAGCCAAAACTGGGCCAATATTTTTATTCTAATATTTGGTTATAAATCTCGGTTTTAACTTTAGTATTCACGTGACAGTCGGTAGTGTTACTGTCTGTGGAGGAGAGGGTTAGTACACTCGAAGTGAGTTTTGTGTTTCCAATGCAAAAAGTATCTCTGCAAAGATCACACAAAAAGTGTAACTTTTTGCCACATAATGCATCTAAAAACATGCACGCTCACAAATCAATATTTTGTTTTATGACCTGTTCTGTGTTTATATGTGTTTATATTAAAGTTCTATTGCTGGCAAAATATATATTTTTGCATTTTTTTTGAAAAATATATGTATGGCTCAAAACTGACCCTAACACCATAGATGTTACTATAGTTGCTAATTTTAAAATGAAAAAATAAATAGAGCAAATTTATTTCAGAGATGTGTTCTATACCCCTCAATAATAGGCAGGTAGCACAAAAAGCTTTCCAAATAAATATCCTAAGAGAAATCCAATAAAAAAGACGAAAAATAACTTTAGTTCTCCAAATGACGATTTGTAACCCGGGACTCTGGGTGTGGTTTTTATACTTTGGGTTATAAAAGTACCTATTCCTTCGGAATGTTCCTTTGGTTCTCTATTGTTTTTTTTGAGCTAGTATACAAAACAAAAATCACATAAAATTTACTTATTTAAGACGCAGGTCGAAACCGACCCGCTAACACAGGGGAAGGTGACAGAAAACTAACACAGGAGGAGGGTTTTAAAGAAGAGTTTCCTGTGACTGTGACTGTTTTTAACTCTTTATGATTTTAATTAATCCTGTTTCTGTTCTATTTTTTCATTTCTTCCTCGGTCAGGATTCCTCCGAGTCGTTCCACATGGCCACCAGTCCCACCAGAGGCACCAGGAGGGGGGACCTGACCTCCAGCCCGGGCCGAGACCTGCCCCCCTTTGAGGATGAGTCCGAGGGTCTGCTGGGGGACGGACCGCTGCCCGGCGAGGAGGAGGAGGACGGGGACGGCGAGGAGCTGATCGGGGACGGGATGGAGAGGTGAGGGGGGGGGGATGAACAGGTGAGGGGGAGGAGGCATGGACACCACTCCCCCTCCTCCGTACCTGTCCACTCCCACCCCAAAATTGGACTACTCCAAGGGCACCAACGTCGAGGGACTGCGAGAGGAGAGAGACTAGTCCCTAATGCATGGGTAGGGCCGGGACCTGGTCATGCTCCGGCTCCCCTACCTGGACCTGCTGCTTCTGGACAGCCTCGACAGCGGGCCTCGAGCCCGGCGGCGCGAGGAGGCGATGAGGAGGAGGGACAAAGAGCAGGGGGGCGGAGGGAGGCTGAGGCCAGGACTCCTGTACGGTGAGGAGGAGAAACACGTCTGCAGATGGAAAACAGGAGCAGGAAGGTTTGGTCTCTGACTGACTCTTTTGTTTTCAGACAGCGAAGATGAGGACGACGAGCGCCCGGCGGCTCGGCGCAGACGACTGGCTGAGCGAGCGGCGGAGGGCGTGGCTGAAGGAGAAGAGGAGGAGATGATCGAGAGCATCGAGAACCTGGAGGACATGAAGGTGAGTCCTTGAAGGTCATCAAAGGTGGTCGATGTTTCCTGATGGTTCCTGATGGTTCCTGATGGTCGCTGTTTCCCGGCGTTGGTCTGACTCGTTTGCTCGCCCCGCAGGGTCACACGGTGAGGGAGTGGGTGTCCATGGCGGCGCCGCGCCTCGAGATCTACAACCGCTTCAAGAACTTCCTGCGAACCCACGTGGACGAGAACGGACACAACGTGTTCAAGGAGAAGATCAGCGACATGTGCAAAGGTAAAAACAGAAAACAGGACTGAGGGTCAGTTCAACAAATCTATAATCCAATATTAATTAATTTAGGAACATTTAAACTTTTGTTACCGTTTGACACTTTTAGAAAAACAGCAACAAACAAACTTTCATCCAAGTCTAATCCCAACTTTCCTGCCAAAAGAAATTTGCTCCATTCTAGTCACTTCTCCCTCTTTTATTGACAGTTTTAGACTGTTTTTTGCTACTTTTTGAGTATTAATAGGTTTAGTTCTGATTTAAATGCCAATTTTTGATGCTTTTTGTCCATTTTAGTCACTTTTCCCTCTTTTTTGACACTTTTAGACTGTTTTTTGCTACTTTTTGAGTATTTTCATGTTTAATTCTGATTTAAATGACAATTTTTGTTGCTATTTGTACATTTTAGTCACTTTTTTGAAACTTTAAGACCATTTTTTCGCTACTTCTTGAGTATTTACAGGTTTAATTCTGATTTAAATACCAATTTTTGTCGCTGTTTGTCCATTCTAGTAACTTTTCCCTCTTTTTTTGACACTTTTAGACAGCTTTTTGCAACTTTTTGAGTAATTACAGGTTTAATTCTGCTTTAAGATTTCAATTTTTGTTGCTTTTTGTGCATTTTAGTCACTTTTTAATCTTTTTTTTGACACTCAAAGACAGTTTTGTGCAGCTTTTTGAGTATTTACAGGTTTAATTCTGATTTATACGCCAATTTTTGTTGCTTTTTGTGCATTTTAGTCACTGTTTCGTCTTTTTTTCGCCACTACTAGACTGTTTTTTGCAGCTTTTTGAGTATTTACATGTTTAATTCTGCTTTAAAATTTCAATTTTTGTTGCTTTTTGTGCATTTTAGTCACTTTTTCATCTTTTTTTGACACTTTAAGACAGTTATTTGCAGCTTTTTGAGTATTTACAGGTTTAATTCTGATTTAAATGCCAATTTTTGTAGCTTGTTTGGCAACTTTTACCATCTCAAACTAAGTTTTATGGCTGTATTTTTGCCTCTTTTCACCACTTGTATAGTTTCTTTTTCAAAGGTAGTTTTTAACAGTTTCTCTCTGTGTGTTTTTGTTTCTGTGCGTAGAGAATAAGGAGAGTCTGGTGGTGAACTACGAGGACCTCGCGGCCCGTGAACACGTTTTGGCGTATTTCCTCCCTGAGGCTCCGACTGAGATGTTGAAGGTGAGTCCGGCTCGTCTGCTCGCTCTGATGCTCCGTGATGTCACCGTTTCCCGTCGGCGTGGCGTGAACTCTGCGTCTTTTTTCCGTCAGGTGTTCGATGAAGCGGCCAAAGAGGTCGTTCTGGCCATGTACCCCAAATACGACCGCATCGCCCACGAGATCCACGTCCGCATCTGTAACCTGCCTCTGGTGGAGGAGATCCGATCGCTCAGGTGAGAACAACAACAACAACAACAACAACAACGATGCTGCAGCAGATTCAGGTTTCTGAAGTGTTTGAGGATCAAATCAGTTCTTTAGAAAAGTCTGAGGATGTGGAGCTAAACTGCAGATTTATGTTTAAGAGGCACAACATTTTTTACCAAAAACACTTTTCACACTCGTACAATAAACAAGACTTCATTCATCATAACATTTAAACTGTCTCAATTTATATTTAACACAGTTTAATGTTCAAATAACAAACGTTTTAGTAAAAATTACCTGCAGCAAAACAACCACAGCTTCCTAATTGTGTCTCTAATTTCACAGGAGTTGAATAAAGTTTTTCCACTTTTACACATTTATTCAGAGGCTGATCAGTGTCAGACGATCTGCAAAAGCAACAACACAAATGAAAAAGCCACAGCACTTAAAAAACATCACAACAGCAGACGTTAAAAACTTTAACTCCAACAGTTTTTGCAGCAGACACAGGAAAGCTTCATTTATCAGAACTTTAAAAATGAAATATTTTACTTACTCTCTACTTTTGCACAGACTGGTCCGTTTGGATCATTGTCTGCAAGGAAACTTCTGACTTTGGTTGTGTTGTAGCTTTTGCAAGTTGTCTGACACCTACAGGCCACCGTACGTACGTTGGTGCTCTGGTTTTAAAGAAACAGGAAACATGGATCTGCAGAAAGGTTCCTGTCTGATGTTTTAAAGAAAGTTCAAAGACAGACACAGGCTGTTTTCCAAACTGCCTACTACTTCCACATGTAGTCTGTAGTGTGACTGTTTTGTTGGACCTGTTTAGTCGTATACTACTCTGGATTTCTGTTTCTGGAAGTGGAGCTGATGGTTTTTTTTCTAATGTTTAATTTCATCATAAATAAATCCATGAGAACATTTCAGTCATTATTCACCACATCAATCAGTGGAGAAGTTACAGGAGCAATAAAAGTAGATAAGTTAAATTAGATGTCAATGAGATACAAAGGAAAATAAATAAATGAAATTAAGCATGTGAAGGAAGTTGTAATTTATTTTGAGAATTGTTATGGTTTTTTCATTATTTTAGTGGTTCAAGGAACATTTTTAATTCATTTAGAAAAACAACAAATTCAGGGAGAGATAAAAGTCCAGATTTTATCACATTTGTAAAGGTATAAAATACAGCAAAATCGCCATATTTGACTTTTAATCTTGCACCAAAAGTTATCGTGTATTGAAAATAAATCTGAAACCAACTGACTTTTTATTTTTCCAGCTGGTGTAAAAACTGCGTCCTCATTACCCACGTAGGCTGTTAGTGTAAAATTTTTTCACTATTTACTAAATCCCCGAAAATACTTAAACCATTTTCATTTGTCGAGAAAGTACTACTTCACTCGTCTTTTACCGCTGTTTCTTTCCTGTCACTTCACTTTTATCTCTGGGACCGTTTCACATTTTTGTTGTTGTGTTGTAGTTGAGCTGATTTATTCCAGTAGGTGTCAGTAATTCACCTCAACCTGAGCCCCCAAACTGACAAACGCCATTAGCGCCGTGCATTGTGGGAAACAGTACGCCAGGTAGACTGGTCCGTTACAGACTGAGAAATTTTTTTTGATCAGTAGAAACATCCGGGAACTTGTAGTTTACTACAGATCTACCAAGTTTTCACAAACTGATACTACAAACTGAATTTCAGCAGAAGTAGTAGGTGGTTTGGAAAACAGCCACAGTTTTTCCTCTCTGATCTTAAACACTCACTAACTGCCCCTCCTTCTCCTCCTCCTCCTCCTCTCCTCCTCCTCCCCCCTGCAGGCAGCTTCACCTGAACCAGCTGATCAGAACCAGTGGCGTGGTGAGCAGCGTCACCGGCGTGCTGCCTCAGCTGGGGATGGTCAAGTACAACTGTAACAAGTGCAGCTTCGTGCTGGGGCCGTTCTTCCAGTCCCAGAACCAGGAGGTGAAGCCGGGCTCCTGCCCCGAGTGTCAGTCCCTGGGGCCCTTCGAGATCAACATGGAGGAGGTGAGACAGCAGGAGGAGGAGGAGGAGCCAGCTTTTATTCATACACCTATTTTATAAACCGACCCCTCCTGTCGTCTCTGACTGTTTGAAGTAGGGCTGAACGATTTATCGTTTTCTGATCAAAATCACAATTTCAAACATGGTGATCATGTGATCGTTAAAGCTGTGATTTTTTCCTGCTCCTGACTGACCCAGGATCTGTTAAATCAGCTGTTTCACACACACCTGTCTTTGAGTGTGAGACTGTTGGAAAAATACTTTTTTCTTGGGATTGTTGAATTTTGTTTTAATTGTTTTGTATTTTACTTTATTTAACTTGACACAATTGAGGATATTTTTCACTACATCATTTTTAAAAGTTAAGAGTCAAAGATAGCTCTTTGTTAATTCTTCTTCTTCTGTTTCTCAGACCGTTTACCAGAACTACCAGCGAATCACCATCCAGGAAAGCCCCGGTAAGGTCGCCGCCGGCCGCCTGCCTCGCTCCAAAGACGCCATCCTGCTGGCCGACCTGGTGGACAGCTGTAAACCCGGGGACGAGATCGTGAGTTCACTCTGAACGCCGGCGTGAATCCTCTCTGAGCTCACGGTGTTTTTTTAACCCGAACTCTGATCCTCAGGAACTGACGGGGATTTACCACAACAACTACGACGGCTCGCTCAACATGGCCAACGGCTTCCCCGTCTTCGCCACCGTCATCTTAGCCAACCACGTGACCTGCAGGGACGAGGGCGTGGCTGTGGCTGAGCTGACGGACGAGGACGTCAAAGCCATCGTGGCGCTGTCCAAGGACGAACGCATCGGAGAGAGGGTGAGCGCTCGTGTGTGTGTGTGTGTGTGTGTGTGCGCGCGCGTGTGTGTGTGTAAATGTTTTTCTGACCGTGTGTGTGTCTCGGCAGATCTTCGCCAGCATGGCGCCCTCCATCTACGCTCACGAGGACATCAAGAGAGCGCTCGCCCTGTCTCTGTTTGGAGGAGAACCCAAGAACCCAGGTACAGGAAACACACACACACACACTCACTCTCTAACACCTGTATCTGTGTGTGTGTGAACACCTCTCTCTCTCTCTCTTTCTCCGTCTCTCTCTCTCTCTCCTTCGTTCTGTCTCTCTCTCTCTGTCTCTCGCCCTCTCTCTCTGTCTCTGTCTCTCTCTTTCTCTGTCTCTCTCTGTCTCTCTCTCCCTCTGTCTCTCTGTCTCTCTCTCTCTCCCTCGCTCTCTCTGTCTCTCTCTCACTCTCTCTCTCTCTCACTCTCTCTCTCTTGCTTTCTCTCTCTGTCTGTCTCTCTCTCTCGCCCTCTCTCTGTCTCTGTCTCTCACCCTCTCTCTCTCACTCGCTCTCTCTCTCTCTCTCTCTCTCTCTCGCTCGTCCTCAGGTGGGAAACATAAGGTCAGAGGTGACATCAACGTGCTGCTGTGTGGTGACCCAGGAACCGCAAAGTCCCAGTTCCTCAAGTACGAGCCAGATTTTCAAAATAAAAGTCCTTAATCACTGAAGAGTCAAACATTTAAAATCCTCTTTATCTGTATTTGAAACAAACTCTCTGACAGTTTACTGAAACTTTTTAAATATTCTGTCTCCTCTCTCTTTGTTTTATCTCATAATTCTGACTGTATCATCGTTTCTTGGTGCTCAGGTACGTGGAGAAGGTGGCGAGCCGCGCCGTCTTCACCACGGGTCAGGGAGCGTCGGCCGTGGGTCTGACCGCCTACGTGCAGCGACACCCGGTCAGCAGAGAGTGGACGCTGGAGGCCGGAGCGCTCGTCCTCGCCGACCGCGGCGTCTGTCTGATCGACGAGTTCGACAAGGTGAGACCAGAGGAAACGACCACGGGAAACGACCACGAGGCTTCTCTTCCTGTCTGAGCGTGAAGAAACTGACGCCATGTTTGTTTCTGTGACAGATGAACGACGCCGACAGGACGAGCATCCACGAGGCCATGGAGCAGCAGAGCATCTCCATCTCTAAGGCCGGGATCGTCACCTCCCTGCAGGCTCGCTGCACCGTCATCGCTGCCTCCAACCCCATCGGTACCTGCACCTCCTGCTGCTGCTCCTGCTGCTGCTGCTCCTGCTGCTCCTCCTCCTGCTGCTGCTCCTCCTGCTGCTCCTGCAGCTGCTCCTCCTCCCCCTGCTGCTCCTCCTCCTGCTGTTCCTCCTCCTGCTCCTGTTCCTCCTCCTGCTCCTCCTGCTCCTGTTCCTGCTCCTCCTAATGCTCCTGTTCCTCCTCCTGCTCCTGTTCCTCCTCCTGCTCCTCCTCCTCCTGCTCCTCTTCCTCCTTTTCTTCCTCCTCCTCCTCCTCCTCCTCCTCACCTGTCTCTGTTTCTCCTGTTTTCAGGCGGCAGGTACGACCCGTCTCTGACCTTCGCTGAGAACGTGGACCTGACCGAGCCAATCGTGTCTCGTTTTGACGTGCTGTGTGTGGTCAGAGACACCGTGGACCCTGTGCAGGTAAAACACACACACACACACACACACACACACACACACACACAGGTTCATCCAGGTGAAGGCGGCGTCTCTTCCTGCTCTCTGATTCTCTCTCTCTCTCTCTCTCTCTCTCCTCCAGGACGAGATGCTGGCTCGCTTCGTGGTCGGCTCGCACATCAAGCATCACCCCAGCAGTAAGGAAGGGGGCGTGGCCTTGGAGGAGCTGGTTCTGCCCAACACGACTGACGTGCCGACCATTCCTCAGGAGCTGCTCAGGAAGTACATCATCTACGCCAAAGAGCGGGTACGCACACGCACACACACAGACCAACGCCACGCTGACACAGAACGCCTTAAAGAGACAGTGTCGTTTTTCCTTCAGGTTCATCCCAAACTGAACCAGATGGATCAGGACAAAGTGGCTCGAATCTACAGCGACCTGAGGAAAGAGTCGATGGTGAGAGAAGTTTCTGTTAAAGTCAGAAACTCTTAAACTTCTAAAATCCTCTGAGATTTGGATGAGAAGTGTGGACGCTGTGGTGACGTGGTTTTCCTCATGAACAACCACCTGTGATAACACGTTTTTTAAAGGCGTGTCTCTGTGTGTCGCCCCCTGCAGGCCACGGGCAGCATCCCCATCACGGTGCGTCACATCGAGTCCATGATCCGGATGGCGGAGGCTCACGCTAAGATGCACCTGAGGGACTACGTGCTGGAGGACGACGTGAACATGGCGATCAGGGTGATGCTGGAGAGTTTCATCGACACGCAGAAGTTCAGCGTCATGAGGAGCATGAGGAAGGTCAGAGACGCCGCTGAAACGCCGCTGAAACGCCGCCCGTGTAAGATCCAGGTCTGAGGTTAGTCCGGCTCCTAAAGCTGTTCTCTGTGTTCTCGCAGACCTTCGCCCGGTACCTGGCGTTCCGCAGAGACAACAACGAGCTGCTGCTCTTCGTGCTGAAGCAGCTGGTGGCCGAGCAGGTGGCCTATCAGAGGAACAGGTACGGCGTCCAGAACGACACCATCGAGATCCCCGAGAAGGACCTGCACGACAAGGTGAGCGCCAACGCACCTGGAGTCTGACAGTTCTGAAGTCCACCAGTCCTAGAGTCTGAGTCTTAGGTCTAAGAGTCTAAAGTTCCAGAGTCTAAAGTCCTGGAGTCTCAAGTCCTTAGAGTCTAAAGTTCTAGAGTTCTAAGTCCTAGAGTTCTAAAGTCTGAGTCTTAGGTCTAAGAGTCTAAAGTCCTGGAGTCTCAAGTCTTAGAGTCTCAAGTCTTAGTTCAAAGTCCTTAGAGTCTAAAGTCCAAGAGTCTTAATTCCTAGAGTTCTGAGTCCTAGAGTTCTAAGTCCTAGAGTCTCAAGTCCTAGGGTTCTAAGTCTTAGAGTTTAATGTCCTTAGAGTCATATGTCCTAGAGTCTGAGTCTTAGGTCTAAGAGTCTAAAGTCCTGAGAGTTCAAAGTTCTAGAGTTCTGAGTCCTAGAGTTCTAAGTGCTAGAGTCTCAAGTCCTTAGAGTTCTAAGTCCCAGAGTCTAAAGTCCTTAGAGTTTAAAGTCCTAGAGTCCTAAGTCCTAGAATTCAGAGTCCTAGAGTCCTGAAGTTTGGGAATTTCAAGCCCTAGATTCTCAAGTCTTTTATTCCTAGAGTCTCAAGTCCTTAGAGTCTCAAGTCTTAGAGTTCAAAGTTGTAGAGTCTCAAGTCCTAGAGTTCTCAGGTCCTAGAATTCAGAGTCCTAGAGCCTTGAAGTTGTAGAATTCTAAGCCCCTGATTCTCAAGTCTTAAGTCCTAAAGTCTCAAAGTCTTAGAGTCCTAAAGATTAAGATGCAAAGTCCTAGCCGGCAAGTCCTAGAGCCCTAAAGTGTTAGAGCCCTATAGTTCTAGAGTCAAAGTCCTAGAGTACTAAGGTCCCTGAGTCTAAAGATCCTCATTCCCAGGGTCTGAGAGTCTTAAAGTCCTCAAGTCCTGAGTCCTAGTCCCCTTGAGTCTCAAAGTCTTAAGGTCTTACAGTCCTAGAGTCCACGGGTCCACGGGTCCACCAGTCCCTAAGTCCTGAAGTCTGAGAGTCTTAAAGTCCTGAACCAGTCCTTTAGTCCACCATCCAGAGGGAACTTTGTGAGGTCTTTGTTAAACCACCAAAGCTCAAAAACCTGAACCAGAACCTGAACCTGAACCAGTTTTCCTGTTTTCCTCCTGGTTCCAGGCGAGACAGATCAACATCCACAACCTGACGGCGTTTTACGACAGCGACCTTTTCCGCTCCAACAAGTTCAGCCACGACGGGAAGAAGAAGCTGATCCTGCAGCAGTTTTAGGCCACGCCCCCTGCTCCTGTTACTCCTCCTGCTCCTGCTGCTCCTCCTGCTCCTCCTGCTCCTCCTCCCTGTAGCGCCCCCTGGCTGTGAGCTGGTTGTAAATAAATGTAAATGTTTTTCCAGAAACAGGAAACTCCTGTCGTTTCTCTCTGACCTGAGCAGGAAGTGACATCATCATCATCTTTGTCTCTGGTTTTTCCTTCAGGATTTTCAGTCTTTGTAAAAATAAGTAAAAAAGTGAAATAAATGTTTTTCCTGTTGGTGTTTGATATTAAAGTTTTGTATTTGTTAAAACCTTCAGTGTCTCATGTTTTTCCTCTCAAAGATCAGTTTAAAGAAATCAAATTAAAAACTGGCTCTGAGTTATTTTTGTTTTTCACACTTTGTCAAATAAAGATTAAAAAAATTGTGAATGAGATAAAAATGCAAAGATTTGACAGAGTCAAAATTATTACTATTATTTTTCATCTCAAACTTATTTTTATGCAAATATTTCAAGTCTATTTCTAAGTTTTTTTTGCCCATATAAAGGTTTATAAGTCATCTTTTTAATTTTTATTATTGCAGTTTTGTTTTATTTCTTATGTTCAAATTTTTTAATTTAAAGAGCCATTTTTGCTTCACCTTACTTTGTTTTGTTTTTTTTTGCGGTGTAACCTTACTTTTTCAGAATGATAGGGTCTAAGTATTTATTTTCTAAAATAAATTAAAAACCTGGCCTGATGTTAAATCTGTTGAATTTTGACAAATTTCATTATATTATTTTTAAGAAGATCATCTGATTGTCAAACAAACTTGTTCATTATCTAACATTGTGTTTTTTTGTTTGTTTTTGTGTATTAATAGAAAATCTTTAAGGTTTGGACCAAACAGTGAAGAGAAAATCAAAGTTAAACAAACACTTATAACCAACACCTGAAGTTTATTAATAATAATAATAATAATAGTTTATAACATGTTCATTCATTCATGAAACATCACATCAGCCCTTTCAAACAAAACATCTGAAAATATTTACACAGTATCAAAACCACAGAAGCTCCTTCTTTTCTGGGATTAAAATCAGATCAACAAAAACGTCTGGAAAAGTTTTAATGTTTCAAATAAATATCACGATTTTAATTCAGTGGGTTCAGAGAAAAAACCTGAAAAAAAAACAAGGAGTAAAATCTGTGAGAGTTTCATGAACAATCTGCAGATTAAAGAGTTTGAGACAGAAACATTCAAAACATCGTCGTCACACACGCGTCAGAGGCAACAAAAGGTCGACAAAAACTCAGAGTTAAGAAACAAAAAGATTAAAACTGTTTCCAGTTCAGTCTGAACTTAAAGGAGAAATAATTCAGCTCCTGGTTCATTAAACAGATTTAATCCTGGAGGTTTTTTAATCCTTCAAGTTTTTCATTCACATTCGTCTCCTGGAGGATTCAGAGAAGTTTTTACTTTAAACTTTCAGAGCTCAAACTTTATAAAACAAACGTCACAGTGTCATTTTTACATAAAGTTTACTCACACGCCTTTTTTTCCACCTGACTCTTTTTCTGGTTTGAAAATAAAACATCATCTTTAATCTTTCAGGACCTTTAAACCCAAACAAAGATTAAACAGTTTTGGCTTCACTTTTGTTCCACAGGATGAGATGAACCGTCCACATTTTTATACAGTAAATAAATCTGATATTTCACACTGAGTTTGTTCATTAAAGAGAGGATTTGGTCAAACAGAGAAAAAATAAACAGAAACAATTAGTTTTTCTCTTCATTAACAAACAAAATCAGACTCAAATGAAAGGAGACAAACAAAAAACAACAGAACAAAAACGTGTGTGTGTTAATAAAGAGGATCAATGATTCAAGAAATCAAAGCGTAAATGACTTCAAAATAAAAGCTGCCAAAGGACAGAGATGCATAATAAGCAGGGCTTCAAAATAAAAGTCTTCTGGTGTAGCTCTCAAGAGGATGAGACTTTCAAAATAAAAGCATCCTCAGCACTTGATCCTGGTTTGAGAGAAAGAGTCAGATCTGTGTGTCCGCTCTGTGTGTGTGTGTGTGTGTGTGTCATTGAACTGCACACACTCTCTGTCCGTGTGTGTTTTAGTGTGTGTGTGTTCAGGTGTTTTATTTGAGCACCAGCGTGGCCTCAGAGCCGTCTTTCCTCTTCAGGTAAAGTCCGTATGTGAGATGATGTTCTCTCCTCAGGAAGGCGTAGAAATAATCAGAGACCAGAAGAATCTGAGGACAGAGAATTAGAGAAGTTTAAAGATATTCAGAGAATTTTAAAGACGCTCAGAAAAGCTTAAAGATATTCAGAGAAGTTTAAAGACGCTCAGAGAAGTTTAAAGATGCTCAGAGAAGTTTAAAGATATTCAGAGAAGTTTAAAGACGCTCAGAGAAGTTTAAAGATATTCAGAGAAGTTTAAAGACGCTCAGAGAAGTTTAAAGATATTCAGAGAAGTTTAAAGACATTCAGAGAAGTTTAAAGATATTCAGAGAAGTTTAAAGACGCTCAGAGAAGTTTAAAGATATTCAGGGAAGTTTAAAGATATTCAGAGAAGTTTAAAGACGCTCAGAGCTGAGGTGAAGATTCCTCCTCAGAGAGAAAAAGTTTGAGTCTTTTTCAGTTTAAAACAAGTTTTGATTCCAGGAAAAAAAACAGAAACTTCTTTAGTTTGTTTGAGGCTTCAGGTCAAAATGATTATTAAAGAAAAATAAAAAAGCTCCATGTGTGTGTACGTGTGTGTGTGTGTGTGTGTGTGTTGGTACCTGAGCCACGTTGAAGAGCAGCGTGATGGCGTAGTAGAAGTTGGAGTTGGCGCTGCCGGCGTAGATCCAGAGGTGCCAGAGGACGGGGAAGAGGGCAGAGCACGCCAACAAGACGCAGGAAACCAGGAAGATGTTTCTGAGGACTGAGGACAGGAAACACACACAGGATATGGAGGTATAGGTATATATATATATGTGTATATTTATGTGTATAGGTATGTGTATGTGTATATGTATGTGTATATGTATATGTATGTGTATATGTATGTGTATATATACACATACATATACATATGTATGTGTATATATACATATGTATATGTATGTGTATGCATGTGTGTGCATCAGTGTTAGTCAAGCTTGATGTGTGTGAATAAACTAAACTAAACTTGAAACTTCAGAAACACACACACCCACACACACACACACACACACACAGGAAACTTCAGAAACACACACCCACACACACACACACACACACACACACACATACACACACACACACAGGCAGCGTTAATAAAGATGGCGGCGTGTCCTCACAGCGGTGCAGGTGGCTCCAGACGGGCAGGAACGCCATGTAGAGCGCCATGTCTCCCACGGTGGGGTAGGACTTAAAGATGGAGATGATGGCGAGCTGCATGAAGATCAGGAACACGGGGTGTTCCCTGAAAACACAAACACACCAGTCAGAGGCTTTACACACGCTTAGAGGGCGGTGTAACGGCGAGGGGGCGGAGCCAGCACTGACTTGAGTTTGAGCGACAGCGGCACGGTGTAGAAGAAGACGTTGATCTGGAAAACGCAGAGGAAGAAGAGACGGAAGTGTTCGAACATCTCAGCGAAGAAATACCAGAAGAGTCCGATGTTAGGGGTCAGATCAGGAACCGACAAACTGAGGAGAAACACAGAGAGGAATGTGAGTGATGCCAGGAGAGCCTGTGATGGTTAATGCCAGGAGAGCCTGTTATGGTTAATGCCAGGAAAGCCTGTGATGGCCAAAGCCAGGAGAGCCTGTGATGGTCAAAAAGTTTCTGTTTTCATTCATATTCTCTGAAAAAAGGACAAAAACATTATAAATTCTGCTGTGGGATGCAAACTTATAAGAACCACTGTATCTGTTCTGATTAATTTCTTTCTGTTGGTTGATTTTTAAAAATATTTTGTCTTTATATATGTTTAATCATTAAAACTATTATTATTGTATTAGTTGTATGGTACAGTTACAGGTAGTTGTCATTGCTGTGGTTTATGTTGTTTGTGTTCCTGTTTAATCATGTGCATAAACTGAATAAACTGTTGTTTAAAAACATAAATAAATAAATAAATAAATGCAGGTGTGTGTGTGTTGTCTCCTCCTCACATGAAGCCGTAGACAGAGGGCAGGTAATCCCAGGAGCCCAGCAGGAAGAAGGAGAGACAGACCAGGACGAAGAGGCTGCCCAGGTACATGAAGCCGTACTGAGCCACGAACCACCAGAAGCTCACACGACGCACGTTCAGAGGGATGTACTGACGCTGAGGAGGAGGAGAAACAAACAGGTTAAAAACGAGGAGACACAGGAGGAGGCGGAAGAGGAGCAGGAGGAACAAGAGGAGGAGGAGGAGGAGGAGGAGGAGAAACAGACAGGTTAGAAAAGAAGGAGACGCAGGAGGAGGAGGAGGAGGAGGAGAAACAGACAGGTTAAAAACAAGGAGGAGGAGGAGGAGGGGGAGGAGAAAAAATAAACAGGTTAAAAACCAGGAGAAAGGAGGAGGAGGAGGAGAAACAAACAGGTTAGAAACAGGGAGACACAGGAGGAGGAGGAGGAGGAGAAACAAACACGTTAAAAACAAGGAGACACACGGACACAGGAGGAGGAGGAGAAACAAACAGGTTAGAAACAAGGAGGAGGAGGAGAAACATGTTAAAAACCAGGAGACGCAGGAGGAGGAGGAGGAGGAGAAACAAACAGGTTAGAAACAAGGAGGAGGAGGAGGAGGGGGAGGAGAAAAAATAAACAGGTTAAAAACCAGGAGAAAGGAGGAGGAGGAGGAGAAACAAACAGGTTAGAAACAAGGAGGAGGAGGAGGAGGAGAAACGTGTTAAAAACTAGGAGACACAGGAGGAGGAGGAGGAGGAGGAGGAGGAGAAACAAACACGTTAAAAACAAGGAGACATACGGACACAGGAGGAGGAGGAGGAGGAGAAACAAACAGGTTAAAAACAAGGAGACATACGGACACAGGAGGAGGAGGAGGAGGAGGAACAGGAGGAGGAGGAGAAGGAAGAGAAACAAACACGTTAAAAACCAGGAGACACAGGAGGAGGAGAAACAAACAGGTTAGAAACCAGGAGACACGGACACAGGAGGAGGAGGAGGAGGAGGAGGAGAAAAAATAAACAGGTTAAAAACACACGGACACAGGAGGAGGAGGAGGAGGAGAAACATGTTAAAAACCAGGAGACACACAGACACAGGAGGAGGAGGAGGAGAAACCTGCATGAGGTAGAGCAGCGCCGGAGCACATAGCGTCAGAGGGTAGATGGACTGATACGTGGCCAACGACAGGAAGATGGCGCTCAGCAGGACGTTTCCTGAAACACCAACGTCAACACGCCACATCTTAGAGAACGTCTACACAAACATCTTTAATTTCTCTGTCTCCCTTTGTATTTGTATTTTTTTTTTTATGGAATGGTTTTGTCTTTGTCGATATCTTAGATTTCCTCAAATAGAGGACTTTACGAGTCAGGGACGTTTACCCCACTTCATTCATGCTTTGTTTTCATTTTACTGAACTCAAAAATGGTTATACAGTTATATTATTGATGCCTTATTGGTCCTTACATGTTTCTGTATTGCTGACTGAGTCTTGGTTATTCCAAACTGAGCTGTGATAGTTTGATATAAGATATCTAAATGAGATGTATGATTTGTATTTTCACTAAATGTATGGACCTGTGAAATCACAAAAAAATAAAAAAAAACATCTTTAAAAACATCGTTACAGCCCAGAGGAAACGCAGAACTCCACCTTTGATGGTGGTGAGGATGAAGAGGGCGATGACGGCGTTATTCAAACCGCAGGTCGACTTGGCGACGCAGGACAAGATGGTGAACGGGTTCAGGAGGTAACTGAGAAAAGAAGAAGAAGAAACAGGAGGAGAAACGCAGCAGGTTAAAGCAACGTTTGATTTAGAGGCTGAAACATCCATCGTATCAAACAATAACAAGAATCAGACACTTTTTTAATGTATTTATCTTTTTTAAACGGGTAAAAAAGTGTCAGTGGGTGAGGTAAGGAAATGTGTGCACTGCAAAAACTGAAATCTAAGCAAGTCATTCTGTCTTATTTTTAGTCAAATTTGTCTTACTATTCTTGATTTGAGTCACATTCACCAGACCAGGTCATAAAAATGTCTCATTTCAAGTTTTTTAAAGACAAAAATGAGGCATCAGTTGCTTGTAACAAGTAAAAAAAAATCTGCCAATGGGATAAGATAAAAGATTCTTGTTTTAAGACATCTTTCTAATTTCAAGAAACTTCCCGGGCGAATTCGTCTTATCCCATTGGCTGATTTTTTTGACTTGTTACAAGCAATTTACACCTCATTTTTGTCTTAGAAAAACTAGAAATAAGACATTTTTATGACCTGGTCTGGTGAATGTGGCTCAAATTAAGAACAATAAGACAATTTTTACTACAAATAAGACAGAAGGACTTGCTTAGATTTCTGTTTTTGCAGTGTAAGTGTTGTATGTTGATGTAAACTTTACTCTGAAAGTAAATAAAAACATTTGATCACACAAAGAGACAGAGGATAAACTCTGGATGATCAAACTAACTTAATAACATAGTTTTAGTTAAGTTACATCTCACAGCTGTTTTTAGAAACTAATTTTTGGTGCAGGATCCAAAACTGATCTCAGTTTTTCTGCATCACATCAAGTTTTTTCTCCACAGATAAACAAAATCAAATCAGTGGATTTTTTCTGACTAAAGCTGTGGAGAAAAAACTTGACATGATGCAGAAAAACGGAGATCAGTTCTGGAATCAGCATAAAAATCTGACTCAGCAGATATTTGTTTATGAATTGTCCCCCAGTGTAAACGACCGCGTTAGCGCAGAGAGAGTGTGTGACTTACAACATGGCAACCTTCAGGGGGATGTAGTGCATCTCTGCAGGACTCCTGATCAGCTCCAGACAGTCCAGAGGGTAACGGTCGGCCTCCAGGGCAAACTTCTGCTTCCTGAACTGAAACAAAGACGAGAACCAGACCATAAACTACAAGACCACAAACAACCAGACCATAAACAACCAGACCATAAACAACCAGACCATAAACAACCAGACCATAAACAATGAGACCACGAAGATTAATGGCGCTTTCCACTCTACAGTTCCAGCTCTACTCTACTCGTCTCTACTTGGTTTGGTTATCTTTTCCTCTAGCCCGACTACAGACTCACGGTGGGCGTGGATCTTATAACACAGCTGCGCTAAAGTGCTGCGCAGAAGTGCGTGCATGTTCATCTATAACGAGATACAAACATAATTTTGTACTAACATATGTGCCACCGTGGTCTTTAAAGGAAAAAACAAAGCTTTAAAAAGATTTCATTAAAGTAATACAGCGGCTCAATGTCGGTCGTCATGACAACGGAGGTAAACAACAGCCTGGTGCTGCTGCACGCGGAGGAAAACGAAGGAGCTGCTTCCTGACATCAACTCTTCCCTGGATCCAGTGAGATCACTTTAATTTTTGATTTTTGGGCCTGGTATAGCAGAGATTTTTTGTTGATCAATCATTCTTCTTTGAACTGGTTTTCCTTTTTGGTTCCCTGTGGATTAATGGACTGATTGGTGCTTAAAGACTCTCGTGGCAGACAGATCGCTCCTGCACCGACCAACTTTGATTTAATTTAAAAGACTCTTTAAAGCCAACTATCTTTGCTGTTAACTTCTTTTTGGTTTAAAAAGGACTTTTAACTT
>RPOG01003006.1:0-19608 GCA_008086565.1 Thalassoma bifasciatum | reverse complement strand
CAAAAAGAAGTTAACAGCAAAGATAGTTGGCTTTAAAGAGTCTTTTAAATTAAATCAAAGTTGGTCGGTGCAGGAGCGATCTGTCTGCCACGAGAGTCTTTAAGCACCAATCAGTCCATTAATCCACAGGGAACCAAAAAGGAAAACCAGTTCAAAGAAGAATGATTGATCAACAACAAATCTCTGCTATACCAGGCCCAAAAATCAAAAATTAAAGTGATCTCACTGGATCCAGGGAAGAGTTGATGTCAGGAAGCAGCTCCTTCGTTTTCCTCCGCGTGCAGCAGCACCAGGCTGTTGTTTACCTCCGTTGTCATGACGACCCACATTGAGCCGCTGTATTACTTTAATGAAATCTTTTTAAAGCTTTTTTTTTTTCCTTTAAAGACCACGGTGGCACATATGTTAGTACAAAATAATGTTTGTGTGGCGTTATAGATGAACATGCACGCACTTTAGCGCAGCACTTTAGCGCAGCTGTGTTATAAGATCCACGCCCACCGTGAGTCTGTAGTCGGGCTAGAGGAAAAGATAACCAAACCGAGTAGAGACGAGTAGAGTAGGGCTGGAATTGTAGAGTGGAAAAGCGCCATAACTGGTCAGTTTTAGTCTAAACTCCAGATGATCAGCTCACCTCTTCTTCAGCCTCTAAACCTTTGTTGTATAAACAGCTCCTACATTATATCGCCACCTACAGGCCTGACATGAAACTACAGCGTTTCTGTGTAAACTCAGATTTGTTTCTGTGTGTTTTCCTGCGTTTTTGGCTGAAACTCTGAGAAACATCATCGTGTAAACGGAGCCTTAGAGACAAACATGGTTCAGCCAAGGAGACGGAGTGTGTTCAGAGAATGACCTCTGTGTGTGTGTGTGTGTGTGTGTGTGTGTGTGTGTCCTTTATCTCTCTCTCTCTCTCGTCCTCTCTGCTGTGACCCGATCAGATGAGATTGGAGCTGATGTCAGCACTTTATCGACCTCAGGGCTGTCACTGCCAGAGAGAGAGAGAGAGAGAGAGAGAGAGAGAGAAGGATGAGTGGATGATGGATGGATGGAAAAATCTGTGAGACTCCAAAGACCAGAATGCATTGCAGCCACCTCATGTTCACACACACACACACACACACACACACTAACAGGTTTCTATCACTGCTGTGTTTCAGGCCTGACCCTGTTCACCCGTTTGCAGCAGGTGGAGCAGATCTGGATCCATTTGGGTGAGTCTGTGTGTGTTTATCACAATAACAATAATAACTATAATAACTATAATACTGAAAATAATAACAACAACAATAATAATAATAAAAAATAATAACAAATGTTTGAGCTGCTGCGTCTGCAGGGAGAGTTTCCAGAGAGAAATCAGAGAAAAGAGCTTTGGTTTAATCCCTGTTTTAGAGGATGAACAGCAGAAACACTAACAGACACACAGCAGAGGATTACACACACACACACACACACACACACACACACACACACACACACACTCTGAGGCTCAGATATCACAGCTGCTCAGCAGGATGTTTCTTTCAGCCTTTCACATTAAAACACAGCTTCAATAATTCAACAACAAAACCTGAGAATAATCCACCGTCAAAGAGAGAGAGAGGCTCTTTATTTCTGCAGCTTTGAATAAAAACAAACTTCCTCCGTCACATCCAGATTCACTGACTCACTCCTTCAAACCATGACTCAGCAGAAATAAGTCCTCAGACTTGATGAGTCACAAATGAAAAATGAACCTGTTAAACTAAAACTGATTTTCATGACTCAGGTGTTTCTGTTTAATTCATGTTTAGGCAGTTTTGTCGTAACTTTAAAGTCTCTCTCTCTCTCTCTCTGTGTCTCTCTCTCTCACTCTCTCTCTCTCTGGCGTCTGTTAACCTCTTGTCCTGGCCCCGCCCCCGTCCCTCAGCACGCGTGGCGGTGGCGGGATGATCGTGGACCCGTTGAGGTCGGGGTTTCCTCGCTCTGGCTTCGACCCGTCCAGTGGGATACCAGACATCCTCCCCCCAGGAGCCGTCCCCCCCGGGGCCCGGTTTGACCCGTTTGGACCTGTGGGACGACACAGACCAGGGTGAGAGAGAGAGAGAGAGAGAGAGAGAGAGACACACACACACACACACACACATACACACACACACACACACACACACACACACACACACTCTTCAGGTCAGAGCTGAGCTTCACTGACCTGTTTCCTGCAGGAGGGAAAATTATTTTCTGTCCCTGAAATACCACAGCTGGCCACCAGGGTCAGAGAGCTAGAGACAGAGAGAGAGAGAGAGAGAGAGATGAGGACTTAATGAGGAGGTACTTCAGGCACACACACACCTGACACACACCTGACACACACCTGAACACACACCTGACACACACCTGACACACACCTGACACACACCTGACACACACCTGAACACTCATGAACACACACTTGAACACACACCTGACACACACCTGAACAGATTAGATTAACCTGTGTCAGGATATTTTTATTCTTCTTAGAGCCTGAAAAAATGTTTTCAATTCTTTTTCCAAACATATATATTTAAAAAAAAGTTATAGACAAACATTTGAGGGTAAAACAGCGTAATAACTATAAATTACTCAGTGTTAAAATGGATGACAGAGAGTTAAAATGTTTCGCAAAGCATTAAAAAAGATTATTCATGAAATTACCACAAAAAAAGAAAGGAAGTCAAACAAAAAAATAGTTATGTTTACATTAATTTCACTCTTTTTTATGTTGAATGTTCTGTTACAAATATTTGAAGAAAAAAATTTGAAAACTTTTTTTAATGCCTTAAGACAAATAAAAACACTCAAAGGAAAAATCCAGACACTGACTTTAATAATTCATGATTCATCAGAGGATTAACCACAAACCAAATTAAACCTGAATCTGTAAATTTCTAATGTCAAACAGTGAAATGTTCCTTTAAATGTGTCAGAATATTAGAAACAGTTTTTACAGTTTTCTGTTCTCGTTCCTCAAAGAGACAAACTGTTAAAAACAAGGAGGAATAATCATAATAATAAGTTTCAGGAGAAATAAAATGGACAAAAAGCAGCAAAATCATTTATTATAAACATGTTTGAGCTTGTTTTTCTGTAAAGATTCTTAAATATGTTTTAAGTCTGAGGCTGAAAGTTCTTGGGTTTGTTTTCCAGAGTGTAATTTCTTATTTAATTGGTTGTAGTTAACTACTTTTGAATTATTATTTCACAGATTTTACATTTCTGTATTTTTTTCAACTGTATTTAACGATTTTTATTCCACAGATTCAACATTTCCAGCTTTGTATTTTTGCTTTTAGCAAATTTATTTAGCATTTGGTCATTTGGCTCATTTAGTGTCAACATTTCAACATATTTTCTGCAGGAGAATGTGATTCTTTAGTTCTGTTTTTGTAGTTCAGTTAATTTAATCAAATTATTTTTAATCATTCTTTTTCTACGTGTTATTCTAGAGATAAAACAGAATATATTTAAATTCTTTATTGTGACTGTTTATCAATAATTTGCTGTTACTTAAGTAAATACGTTCTTATTTTAGTTATCTAGAGTTTTTAATCCACTGCTTTTTCTGTCACTTCAGTTAATATAAAATATATTTTTTCTGTTTTCACCTTTTTGTCTCCTTGCAGCTGGTCACTTGTTTCTGTTGGAAACTCTGATGTCACTTCCTGTGGGGAAAAACAATCCCTTTAAAAACTAGAAAAATAAAAGCAATGGGATTTACTTTGTATTTTTTAATTTTTTTAGCGGTTAAATCTCTGGACCTGATGAAAACATGTTTGTGACCGACTTTAGGGCCACGACCCACCTGTTGAGAAACACTGCTCTAAGCTCAGACTGACTCTTTCTCTTTGTTTGTTTGTTTGTTTGTTTGTTTGTTTGTTTGTTTCCAGGCCGGACAGAGACCACCTGCCTCCTCCTGGATATGACGACATGTTCATGTAGTTCCCAGAATCCTTTGCTTCATTTACTGACATCAATAAAAAAAAAACCTTTTAGTTTCTGTTTCTGACAAACTGAGTGTTTTCTAACTTTTCTTCACCAGAGAAAAACTGAGTCTGAACCTTTAATTTATCAGTTTAAGGAAGAAAAAGTGATTCATAACTGGATATTCTCTTTTCTCTGGCTCCTGATGATTAAAAAACTTTGGTTGATAAATGTTTGATGATTGAATCCTCCAATAAAACTCAAAGTTTAAAATCTGCTCTGTCTCTGTTTGTTTTCATTCAATTATCAGGTTATTTCACAAAGTTCGAGCTGGAGGTCGTGTTTTCAGAGTCAGATCATTTATTTCAAACCTTGAGTTAATATAAACTGCAGTTCCACAAGTGTCCACTAGGGTTTCTGATTCATAAAGAAGTGTTTTGGACCTAATTACCTTAAAATTTAGACTTTGTATTTCAAATATTGACTCTCTTTGTCCAATCTTGACATCATCCTTTTGACTTTTACTACAAAAAAAAATAATGGAAAGACAAAAACGTTGACTTGTTCCTTTTCAGGTTTGGCGACATAAACATTTATATGAAACATTTGCTGTTTTTTTATCCACTGTTTATTTTAAGTTTTCATCAGTCTGTGTTGATTTTTGTTTTCTTTTTTTTAAATAAATAAATAAACTCTGGGGGTCACAGAAACCAGTGCAGGTTAATTTAGGGGGCGAGAATCACTGATTTACACAGGTGTGTTACACACCTCAGTCAGCAGAAATTAAACACACACACACACACACACACACATGCTGCGGTCATTCAGGCTGCTGTGAAAAGTCATTTTAAAGTCACACACACACACACACACACACACACACACGTGTCTCAGGTGGAGGTAATAAATCTGTGTTTGTCTCTGAGGCGACAGGAAACACCAGAGACTACAGGACGACGAGTTTAAGGTCAGTGTGTGTGTGTGTGTGTGTGTGTGTGTGTGTGTGTGCGTCACTTTGAATGGATCCTGCTTTAACTGTTTATTTGTTGGAAAAAGAAAGTGGATCTGTTTTACAAAAATTAGTCTCAGGAATTCTGAAATCATTTTTTTCAGTAAGTTTCGATAAAGTTATTATTGAAATTCAAAAAGTAAAATTCACTGTTCTAATTTATTGTAATGTGCTGGCTCCTGATTGGTCGATTCTCCTGTGAGGACAAACATGAACCTGAAAACCTCAGAGAACAGATCACACACCTCCAGGTGAGCGCAGGTGTGAAGTTTAAGGAAGTTTGAGAAAGTTTAGAAACAAGAGTCAGAGTGAAATCAACACTGAAGGAGAAACTCAGGACTGAGACACAGGTTTACAGGTGTGTGAGTCCACCTGAAAGAACCTGAGGAACCTGAGGAACCTGAAGAATCTGAGGAACCTGAGAGAACCTGAAGAACCTGAGAGAACCTGAGAGAACCTGAAGAACCTGAGGAACCTGAAGAATCTGACGAACCTGAGAGAACCTGAAGAACCTGAGAGAACCTGAGAGAACCTGAAGAACCTGAGAGAACCTGAGGAACCTGAAAGAACCTGAAGAACCTGAAAGAACCTGAGAAACCTGAGGAACCTGAAGAATCTGACGAACCTGAGAGAACCTGAAGAACCTGAGAGAACCTGAGAGAACCTGAAGAACCTGAGAGAACCTGAGGAACCTGAAGAACCTGAGAGAACCTGAGGAACCTGAGGAACCTGAAGAACCTGGAAGAACCTTAATAACCTGAGGAACCTGAAGAACCTGAGGAACCTGAAGAACCTGAGAGAACCTGAGGAACCTAAAAGAACCTGAAAGAACCTGAGAAAACCTGAGGAACCTGAGGAGCCTGAAGAACCTGAGGAACCTGAGAGAAACTGAAGAACCTGAAGAACCTGAGAGAACCTGAGGAACCTGAGGAACCTGAGGAACCTGAAAGAACCTGAAGAACCTGAAAGAACCTGGGGAACCTGAAAGAACCTGAAGAACCTGAGGAACCTGAAGAACCTGAAGAACCTGAAAGAACCTGAAGAACCTGAGGAACCCGAAGAACCTGAAAGAACCTGAAGAACCTGAGGAACCTGAGGAACCTGAGAGAACCTGAAGAACCTGAGGAACCTGAAGAACCTGAAGAACCTGAGGAACCTGAAGAACCTGAAGAACCCGAAGAACCTGAGGAACCTGAAGAACCTGAGGAACCTGAAGAACCTGAGGAACCTGAAGAACCTGAAGAACCCGAAGAACCTGAGGAACCTGAAGAACCTGAGGAACCTGAAGAACCTGAGGAACCTGAAGAACCTGAAGCAGAGATGCAGCCTGAAAACAGCAGAACAGAAACTTTATTTTCCAGTGAACAGAAATAAAAGTAAACCAGAGCGATGGTACAGACAGAACAGCTCAGTATGTACAGACATAAGGAGAAACTCAGGAATTGAAACCTCACACACCTTTAAACACCGTCACATGACCCTCAGCAGGTGGTTACCAGGTCGTTATCAGAGGCCTCAGGGATAAATAAATAAAGAATAAACTGAACGTGTACTAGTTTTGGACGCAGACGAAATAAAATGAAGTAATTGGGACCAAGTGGAGTCCAATTTCCCTGTAAAGTGACAAATTTATACTAAGTCCAATGTTATTAATTTGTAGTTTTTGTAAAGTAGTCGAGTGTCTGTGAGAATTTATGTTTATAAACTAATTAACTCACATTATAGGGAAATTTCAGCAGAAATAGATTTGATTCTGTGCTTAACCTCATTTTCAGTAACACGTCTCCAACTTTAGTTTACAAACCTCAACAAGTCTCAGCCATGATTAGATTCTTCTGCAAATAAACCTGTACAGAGACCTTTATTTTGAAAATATGAGAGGTATTTCCTGTTTGTGTATCAGAGAAACTAAAGGTCAGCTCTGACTTTAAACCACAAAAACGTCTAAAATTTTCTGTTTCTGTTGCTGGAAGATTCAGTTTGTGACAGAACCAGAGTTTATCATGGACATTAAGGTCCCCACTGGTCGTCCCCCCCCCCAGGAAATAAAGTGTGTGTCCTTTACTTGTAGTCCACTAACATGTCCACTCCAGTACACTGGCAGTTGCGGTGTGCCACTACGGCACTTCTCAAACTCACTACAACGCACTGCGTCGAAACTAAGAATGTAAGTAATTCAGAGTCTCAATTTACGATGACGTCGCCGTGTGTGTGTGTGTGTGTGTGTGTGTGTGTGTGTGCGTGCAGGTGCAGGTGCAGGATGTGATGATGATCTCAGGTCAGATCGACTGACGTGTCCTCAAACAGCTGCTATAACTTTGATTTTTGAATAAATTAAATTTCCTTAAAATCTCTAACGTTCATGTTTTTCTCTGATCAGACAAAGTTTAGATTCTTTAAATTATCTCTGTTGTTCCTCTGAAAACTCATCTCAGTCTCAGCAATAAATTACAGTCTGTCCTCACTTTGTCCTCACTTTACGCCAAACTTTGTCCTCACTTTACGCCCGACTTTGTCCTCACTTTACGCCCGACTTTGTCCTCACTTTACGCCCGACTTTGTCCTCACTTTGCTCCCGACTTTGTCCTCACTTTACGCCAAACTTTGTCCTCACTTTACGCCCAACTTTGTCCTCACTTTACGCCGACTTTGTCCTCACTGTACGCCCTACTTTGTCCTCACTTTACTCCAGACTTTGTCCTCACTTTATGCCGACTTTGTCCTCACTTTACGCCCAACTTTGTCCTCACTTTATGCCGACTTTGTCCTCACTTTACGCCGACTTTGTCCTCACTGTACGCCCGACTCTGTCCTCACTTTACTCCAGACTTTGTCCTCACTTTATGCCGACTTTGTCCTCACTGTACGCCCGACTTTGTCCTCACTTTACTCCTGACTTTGTCCTCACTTTACGCCCGACTTTGTCCTCACTTTACGCCCGACTTTGTCCTCACTTTGCTCCCGACTTTGTCCTCACTTTACGCCGACTTTGTCCTCACTGTACGCCCGACTCTGTCCTCACTTTATGCCCAACTTTGTCCTCACTTTACGCCCAACTTTGTCCTCACTTTACCCCTAACTTTGTCCTCACTGTACTCCTGACTTTGTCCTCACTTTACGCCCGACTTTGTCCTCACTTTACGCCCAACTTTGTCCTCACTTTACCCCTAACTTTGTCCTCACTGTACTCCTGACTTTGTCCTCACTTTAAGCCTGACTTTGTCCTCACTTTACGCCCGACTTTGCCCTCACTTTACGCCCGACTTTGTCCTCACTTTACGCCCGACTTTGTCCTCACTTTACTCCTAACTTTGTCCTCACTTTACACCCAACTTTGTCCTCACTCTTTCCTCACTTTACGCCTGACTTGTCCTCGATTTCCTCCTCTCATTGTCCTGAATTTTCTCCTCAGTATGATGTTACTTTATCTTCAGTTTGTCCTCAGTCTCTCCTCAGTTTGTCGTTGCTTTGAGCTCAGTTTGTCCTCACGTCGTCCTCAGATTTCTCTCAGTTTGTCCTCACTCCGTCCTGGTCTTTCCCTCCTCTGGTTTATTTATATTCTCTCTCTCTGAGGACTCGCTCGTCCCTGTGTCCTCTGTTTGTCCTCACACAAACCTCAATGACACCCGAGCAGCAGCACAGCTTGGTATAAATAGACTGTTTCCACGGTAACGGAGTCGCCGCGATGCCGCCGGAGCACAGATTGATTTTCTACGTCTTTGTCTGAGGAGCAGAGAGAGAGAGAGAGAGAGAGAGAGAGAGAAAGAGAGAGAGAGAGAGAGAGAGAGAGGAGCTCACAGGACTGAGCTCTCAGTTTCTCTGATTTTCTCTGTTTTTCTCTGAGCTCAGGTCGTCAGAGCGACTCAGCGTTTTGGGAAAAGTCCAGTTTAAAGGGACAGTACGTCAGTTTCTAACAGCAGAATCAGCTGTTTGTGCTGAACTCTGAGTCTGAGGATCTTTACAGGTCTGATCTGTTTCTCTCCTCTCCTCCTCCTCCTCCTCTGGAGTCTCCTCCTCCTCCTCCTCCTCCTCCTCCTCTGGAGTCTCCTCACGTCTCAGCAGCTTCCTCTCTCTCCTCTTCACCTCCTCAGATCTCCTCTCTCTCTCTCGCTCGCTCTCTCTCAGTCTGAAGTGTTTGAGTGAATCTTTCCTCCTGTCTGAGCTCTGACGCCTCTCAGTCTTTCCTCCTCTTCTCCTCCTCGTCTCCTCCTCTCTCCTCTCCTCCTCTCCTCTCCTCCTCCTCCTCTCCTCCTCTCCTCCTCTCCTCCTCCTCGTCTCCTCCTCTGGTCATTTTTGCTGAGTCATGAACAGGAAGTGTGTCTGGCGGGTGGAGGTGTGGTGGAGGTCACATGACGGACAGACTGATTTATTCATGAGCAGGTTTAACTCCAGTTCACAGTCAGAGCTCGTCTGTTTCTACAGCAGCTCAGAGTGTTGCTCAAGGGCACGTGGGCAGAGAGGGAATCAAACCTGCGACTGTTCATCATCACATCCACTAAAAACATGTTTGATCATTTCACCAAAAACATGTTTGATCATTTCACTAAAAACATGTTTGATCATTTCACTTAAAACATGTTTGATCATTTCACTAAAAACATGTTTGATCATTTCACTTAAAACATGTTTGATCATTTCTGTCACTAAATGATCAGAAACAACTTCAAGTTTCTCTGTTTTTCTTTCTTCTTTTTTAATGAAAACCTAATTCTTTTAAAGTGTTTTCTGGAGAAACATCCATCAGCTGTAACCTTATGACCTCTGACCTCTTTCTTTATAACGTGTCTCCACATTTTTACACCTGAATCTGCAGCAGGTCCCAGCTGAGCCTGATAAACGAGCCTGATGAGCGAGGACCACGGTGAAGTTTACGTCTCATTTCACAAAGTTAAAGACAAAAACAGCTTTTATAAGGTTAAGAGGAATAAAAAAGTGTTTTAGATTTAGTTTAATTGTAACATAATCCTGGTTTGGAGCGTCCTCACCCTATTGGCTGATTTTTTAGCTCCACCTGGTGGTTGGAGGCTGAACTGCAGCTCAGAAACAACATGCGACATTTTTAACTACTTTAACATTTAATGATCAGCTGACTGAGCGTAAACAACCAGAGTCAGAAACATAAACACTGATGTGAGCAGACGGGTCAGGCAGGAGGTCAAAGGTCACAGCTGATGGATGTAAACACAGAAATTATGGTTTAAATTTAACCAAACAGATCAGACAAAGACTTTCAGGTCTCTGTGAGCAGGAAACGAAAACATATCTGAGCTGTGAGGGCCTTTAATCAGGTTATAGATTAAATCAGATTATAGATTAAATCAGATTATAGATTAAATCAGGTTATAGATTAAATCAGATTATAGATTAAATCAGGTTATAGATTAAATTATGCTATTAATTCAGCATGATTCCTCTGAGCTGTTAGAAAAAATAAATAAAGGTGAAAGGTCCACACACACACACACACACACACACACACACACACACACACACACACACACAGCATAAACCAAACACTCGAAGACGACCAGCAAATGTAGGCTGTACAGATGCTCCTATAAATGTGTGTCTACTTTTGTCCAAGTACAGAATTACTCCTAGTCTCACACACACACACACACACAGTGTGTGTGTGTGTGTGTGTGTGTAGCTACATTGCTCTCGGCTGATTGGCTGACTGTACAGACCCTCTCCTTTGTAGGTTAGCGTATAGAGAACAGTAACACGAGCGTTCACGTCGTCGTCTTCGTCATTTACAGTGTTTGTGTTTCTACTGGTTAAGGCAGAAGCTTCATCACACACAGAAAAACCTTTACATATCATACACAGGAGGGGGCGCTGTGCTGTTACCGTCACTTTAAGATCTACTCACTCAGACTGAAGCAGGAAATCCTCCATTAAAGGGTTATTCCACCAAACCTGAGCTCTGGGTCACACGCTCTGGTGAATAATAATAATAATAATAATAATGATAATAATAATAATAATAATAATAATAATAATAATAATAGTCGAGATGACGAGAGAAATGAACGTTACTGCGTCTTTAATGAGTCTTAAAGAGACAGTACCTAAAAGTTTCAGACAGAGGCTGAAAAAAAGAGTTTACTGAAACTCCAGAGAGAGAAACAAAGATTTTTCACTGAATCATGTGAAGATACTACAGGGGCTCCAGAGGGACAAAATAAAGACTATAATCTTTGTCAGACTCTGATCTGAGTCTGTCAGGAACAGGAACTTTACTGGACTCATGTGGACTCATGTGGACTCTGTTACAGACGCTTCTGCACATGCTCAGATCGATCCCTGAACCTTTAGACCCAGAACATGAGGAACCAGAGCTCAGGTTTAAACCCATAAACACACGATCAGAACAATCATTCGTGTTTCTCTGTTTATCGTCTTCGTACCGTCTCTTTAAGGATCCCTCCAGGCGTCTGTCCTCTGATTGGTCGGTTTAAATAAAGATCTGTTTCTGCAGCAGCGCAGCCTCCAGGGCTCAGTGTGCTTTAACCTTAGACTCTGATTAAACTCTGATAAATAATCTTCCTCTCTGTCCTGTGCTCTTTCTCCTCCTCACCTCCTACTCCTCCTCCTCTTCTCTGATTGGTCAGAATAAATATCCAGCTCCAGCAGAGGGCGCTGTGCTCAACACAGAGCTTCACCTGTCCACAGGTGAGTCTGCAGAGGGACGGGGGTCAGACCAGGCCAGGGGCAGGAGGAGGGTCTCTGCTGGACCCTGGTCCTGGTCCTGGGTCTCTGCTGGACCCTAGTCCTGGTCCTGGGTCTCTGCTGGACCCTGGTCCTGGTCTCAGGTCTCTACTGGACCCTGGTCCTGGTTTTGAGTCCCTGTTTGTCTCTGAATGTTCCCCCAGAAGCTCCCGTCCCCCGTCGGCGCCCTCGCCCCCCGCCGTCGCCGCCCCATCCTCCCCGGTGGCGAGCTGCTTCATCCTGAGGTTGATGGATCCGTAAGTCCTCTTGGGCCGCACGAAGGCGTGGCGGCGGCGGTACATCTCGCCCCTGCAGATGGAGACCATGAGCAGCACGGACAGGAACATTCCCCCCAGCGTGAGCAGCCCCAGCCCGGCGATGATGCACTTGTCCAGGTGGGCGCCGAGGCGGGCGTAGTACAGCTCCAGCTTCTCCATCTGACGCGCCGACACGGCGTTGGGGTCGACCTTGGCCTCTCGGGGGATGGTGTAGGCGATGACCACCAGGACGATGCCGCTCACCAGGAAGACCAGGGCGAAGATGAAGCCGTAATCCGCTGAGTGGTCGTCTGGGGGGGGGAACTCAGAGAAGTCCTGACCCCCCTCCTGACCGCCACCGCCGCCGCCATCCTCCTCATCGTACGAGCGTGGAGAGAGTTCCTGATGCTGCTCCACCTGAGACAAGAACGGACGCACTTTAGAGACCCCCTTATTTATATATATACAATTATTATATTATATCATTAAAATATATATATCATATAATCACTACCAAGTATCCATTGAATAGTTGTTACTCAAAATATTGAGCAAAATTATTTCAACTAAGGAAATATTGAATGAAACAAAGAAAAAAGTTTTTGTAATTTTTTCATCTTGACTAAAGTTTAATAATTAATAATTCTCACATTCATTTTACACGTGATTGAATTTTACTCTGCAAACGTTAATTCTGCAAGAAAAAAATAAAAGGTAGAGATGTTTAACTCAGTTTGAGTTCAGTTACTGCTCTAAACCGACCAATCAGATCCCTCAGATCACTCAGACCAATCAGATCCCTCAGATCACTCAGACCAATCAGATCCCTCAGAGCGGCGCCTGGACTCAGACACCGCCTCGTTACCTTGGCGTTTGCTGAGGTGGAGGGTGAGCATGGCGTGGCGCCCCCCTGCTGGTACTCGTACTCCTCGTCCTGTTGGTAGGAGGCGTTTTCGAACCCCCTGACGGCGCAGCCCCCCGAGGTCGTGGTCCAGGAGGCCGGGGGCGGAGTCTGAGCCAGGCCCCGCCTCCCTCCTCCCCCTCCTCGCAGCTCTCTGAGCTCTACGGCGTTAAACGACGACTCCATGGACGCCAGCTGTGCTCATGTCTCTATGACCCCCCCTCCTGACCACCTGGGACAGGAAACAGGAAGTGAACGCTTTTCTGATCAAAGACGCTCAGGTTTATAAACTTCTGTCAAAGGTCAAAGGTCAACTCCTGTTTCACTCCAGTAAAAGTATAAAAATACTTTATTAAAGTAAAATATGATGCAGATAAATGTGGATGAACCTGTTTCAGATGCTTTTATGTTTTTTAAGAATAAACATTTAATGGATCCAGTTGTTTTAAAGAAGCTGTGAAGAGTTTAAAGAGATCAGGAAAAAAAAGTCTCAGTTTTATATATTTGTCCAATAATAATATGTGACTTAAATGGGATTATCAGCGCCAAAATATGTTATTTCTAAGTGATAATTTTTAGTTTCACAATCAGGACTGAACAGGTCTGATTGGACCAGATTGGTTTATGGCACGCCGACGTCTCTGACATCATCACGCCATCTGACGAAGTTTAGCACCGAGAAAAGAGATCTGAGTTTTTCTCTGCTGAAAATAATTTCTGTGATTTATTTAGTCGTTTCAGAAGAAACAGGAGCTGGACTATCTGAGAGAAAAGAGGCAGAAGAGAAGAAGAAAGATAAACAGGAGAGAGATAGAGCACAGGCTAAAGGATAAAACACAGACTAAAGGATAAAACACAGACTAAAGGCTAAAACACAGACTAAAGGATAAAACACAACAGTTCCGTCTTGTATTTTTTTACGTTCTCTAAGTAAAAAAACAAATTTAAGTAAAACCACTCATGTTGTTTTATTTATAAGTCTCATATTTTGTGGCTCCTCGTTGGAGTTACAGAGTATTTTTGATGAAACTGACAAGGTTTTAGTTTCACTGATGGTTCTCAAACTCATATAGGTTTACTGCTACATTTCACACACACACACACACACACACACACACACACACACACACACACACACACTCACCTCTGCTGTTATTTATCTCCATCTATTGTTCCTCTCATCACCATGAGCTCTGTCGTTCATTCCTGCTGAAACAGAGTCACAGTCACATATAGAGCCTCTGTGTGTTTGTGTGTGTGTGTGTGTGTGTGCACAGGTTAACACCTCACAGCTCTGGGTGTGATCTTCACTCATGCGCAGACTCAGATCAGTTTGTTTCATTCAGGTAAAAACCTGCAGTCTCAATAACAAACCTCTGACACTTCATCTTCATCATCATCAGGCACAAACTGGAATTAATGAATACACCCATCAACACTCACTGACTGTGTCACATTTTTCTCTCTGAACCAGGTTTTTCAGCATCTTTCCTCCAGGGAGCTCCGGCCCACTGACACAGATTTTACCCGAGAATGACGCGCTCTGCTCGGCCTGGAGTCTGAGAGTCTGCCGCTGCCAGAACCGTGACCTTGTGATGCGCAAAACTGTCCAAACCTGGACCAGAAGGCGAGCCTGTGTGTGTGTGTGTGTGTGTGTGTGTGTGTGTGTGTGTGTGTGTGTGTGTGTGTGTGTGTGTAAGGGAGATAATATCAGCCGGACCGATAAGCAGCAGACACCGCCTGACATGTTATTCATTACCCGGAGCTGAGTGCTGATAAGCCGGGCTCAGAGCGGAGGGTAACCCGGGTCAGATCGCGTCCCATCCCGGGTGAATTAACGCCAAATAAGCGCCGATTCCTCCATAAGAGATCACTGGGGAGGATTCAGGACCTAGGCATGCAGCATCCACCCCACCACCCCGCTGAAATCCCGGTAAACATGCCCCCCACCAGCTCCGTTAATCCCCGCGGGGAGAAGCGCAGAGGGAGCGGGGAGACGGACGGAGCTTACCCGGAGATGGAGCCTCACGGCCGGGCAGGAGTCAGGAGGACATCCGGAGACATGGAGGCTGCTGCTGGAGGAGGAGAGGAAGAAGAGATGGAGGGAGGGAGGAGAGGGGAGAGATGGGGGGTGATGGAGTGCGCATGCGCAGTGAGCAGCCTGCTGGTGTCTGAGGTGATGGAGCTGATGGAGGCTCAGAGGAAGGAAAACACCAACAAATACAAAACACACACACAAGTATCAGGATTTAATTAATAAAACCAGTTTTTATCAGAGATCAGTGATAAAAAAAATTAAAGGAAACCACAAATATGAATGAGATAAAGATGATTTAATAAATGTTTAATGTGTTTTCCAGGAAAATTCTGTGAAAAATGGTGAAAAATGAGGCAAAGATGTTAATCAGAGAACTGATCCAGAAAAACCAGGGCTGAGCTCAGAACCAGGATCCAGAAAAACCAGGTCTGAGCTCAGAACCAGGATCCAGAAAAACCAGGTCTGAGCTCAGATCCAGGATCAGCTCCACAGTCACAGAGAAATAAGAAAATAAAGAGTCTAAAAGCATAAATCTGAGCTGAAACCCTCTGAATCCTCTCACACTGAGACGTTTTTCTTTCTCGTAGTTCTGTGAGATGAAATCAGGAATAATATCTCCGGGGAGAAACCTTCCTGTTACTATGGCAACACTCACATCAGCGCAGACATGAGAGGGATTTTACAGATTCATCTCTTAAATCTCTTCTAAAAACACATTTATACACTCTTACGTGACGTTGTCTTTTTATTCTTCTTCTTCTATTTTTATCTTTTTATCGTCCTCTGACTATTTTGACTTAATTATGTATTTATTTTATCTTTTTATCTTTTTAAGTTCTTATCCTCTTCCACTCTCAATGACTGCTTTCTGTATTGTTGCAGCCGCATTCATTCATTATTATTTATATTTTTTATGTTGACCATTAAAAAAAAAAGAGAATGAGTTGAGAAGTTTTAGTTATTCATCATTTTGAATGAATGAATAAAAATGCTTATTTTGAAAAATGTCAAAGAATTACACGAAGCAAACAGAGTTAAAACAGAGAAACTTTGCAATTTCGTGTTGAATCAGAAGAAAAGAAGCAACAAAAATAAATAAAGAAAAAAAAATCTTTGCAATTAATGCAAAACAAAACAAAACAAACTCTAAATCACTTGATTACCTTTTTACATTTTCAAAAAGGAGTGGAAGGAAGAAAAACTTATCATTCTACTTTTGCCTTTGCTGTTATTACTGTCTTTATTTATTCACTGTTTTATTTCACTAATGTTGTTTTTATATATAAAAGTGTAAATGTAAGAAAATTAAAGTCTAAATGTAACAGGAATAAAGTCCATAAGTTAATTTTGAACAGAACTGAACATTTATTTTCTCTAAATGAATCAAAATGTGAAAGTTATCTTCCTTTGTCAAACATCTAAAATATCATAATAACTCGTTACGTTGTCATTGTTTAATTATTCATCCACTTAATCATTTATAATAAACTCCTGTTAGATGATTCTGTACATCTTAATTTTGTTTTATCTGACCCTTTGTGCCCTTTAACCCCCAGGAGAAAAAAATAAACATTACAAACACGTTTGTTTGTTTGTTTACAGCAGGTTTTATTTTACAAACTGTAGAAAAGACTTAAACTCTTTAAAAGTTCAGTGATACAAACAAACTTTCTTCACGTCTCTGCACAAAAATCTGATCCAGTTTCCTGTTCCTCACACACACACACACACACACACACAGATTTATACAAATAAAGCATCAGAATTAAAATCAGTAAAAGTTGGACGTCAGTAACAAACAGGTTTCACAGGATTCCTCTTTAAGGAACAACAAAATAAAAACAATAAAAGTGGAGTTTATAGATTTAATCAGACCTGATGAGACGAACGAGGAGTGATGAATGTGAGCGGTAACTCTGGAATAATCAGGTTCAATTATTCAAAAACAGTTTCACCTCTGAAAAACTTAATGGTTCAGTCTGAATAGAAGATCTTTGATTTTTCTCTGCCTGAATAGAGGATCTCTGATGGATTAAAGGACAGTTACGTATATTTCTGTTCCTGTGTTGTCATTTTTGTCGTCTTATTGTCGTGTTAAAGGTTCAGTCCGACCCTTTTGATCAGTTACAGACTCTTTTTTTCCTGCTCTGATGAAATAAAAGTTTCTCTTTAAAGTCTTGAGGTTGTTTCAGTAAAGTTTCTGTCCTGGAGCCAAAGTTTCCTCTCGTGTTCCTACAAACGGAGAAGTTTCTAAACTCTGTTCAGTTTCTTCAGGTGAATGTTTCTGAAGATTAAACTCAGGTGTTTGTGGATCTGAAACAGCTCAGGTAAACAGGTCTGAGCGTCACTGATTCATGGTGAAAACGCTAGTTTCTGATTGGCTCTCGCTGCTCAGGGTTTACCTGAAACACACTCCACCTGTGTGTTCACTGGTCGTTACCTGACTGTGGTCACATGACCGTGTCCAGGTGTTTTAGGGTCAGGTCAAAGAGACAAAGATAAAAACAGACGCTTCACTCTCTCTTGGTCTCGTGGCGTCTCTCCTGGCGTCTCTCTTGGTCTCGTGGCGTCTCGTGGCGTCTCGTGGCGTCTCGTGGCGTCTCTCTTGGTCTCGTGGCGTCTCTCTTGGTCTCGTGGCGTCTCTCTTGGTCTCGTGGCGTCTCTCCTGGCGTCTCTCTTGGTCTCGTGGCGTCTCGTGGCGTCTCTCTTGGTCTCGTGGCGTCTCTCCTGGTCTCGTGGCGTCTCTCCTGGTCTCGTGGTGTCTCTCCTGGTCTCGTGGCGTCTCTCGTGGCGTCTCTCCTGGTCTCGTGGTGTCTCTCGTGGCGTCCCCCCTGCATCAGTGGCTCTGGCGCTCTGACACCACGTCCTGCAGACGCTTCAGCAGCACGTCGGGGCTGCTGCCGTTCTCCGGACACGCCCTCTTACTAGGGGAGTCGCAGGCCGACGACATCATCACGTCGCCCTCCATGGTGAAGGCGCGCTTCCTGCTGACGGCGCCCTGACGCAGCATCCGGTTAATGTCCGACAGCTCCTGGACACACAAACGGAGAGAGAGAGAAGTTTGTTTACAGCTGAGGCAACGCAAGGAATCGTGATGATGCGTTTAATGTCCAGTGGGAAAATACAGCATTTTATAAAGTTGATCTAAAGTCATGATGATGTGTTCAAATGTAACAGAGATAAATAAATGTTTTTTATATAAAAATTTCACCTTTTTTTCTCAAACATTGCCTTTATTTCAAAACTTAGACAAAGACGCAGAGTTTCTGTGTGTGTGTGTGTGTGTGTGTGTGTGTGTGTGTGTGTGTGTGTGTGTGTGTGTACCTTGGCGGGGCTGNTGTGTTGTGTGTGTGTGTGTGTACCTTCTCCACGTGCTGCTGCAGTGTGTTGTTTGTGTGAACCTTCTCCACGTGCTGCTGCAGTGTGTTGTGTGTGTGTGTGTGTACCTTCTCCACGTGCTGCTGCAGTGTGTGTGTGTGTGTGTGTACCTTCTCCACGTGCTGCTGCAGTGTGTCGGAGTGTTGTGTGTGTGTGTGTACCTTCTCCACATGCTGCTGCAGTGTGTTGTGTGTGTGTACCTTCTTCATGTGCTGCTGCAGTGTGTGTGTGTACCTTCTCCACGTGCTGCTGCAGTGTGTTGTGTGTCGTCGTTGAAGTTTCCTGAGTGATTTTTCTCGGCGTCCCGATCTCTTCGTCTGCGTCAGCTCCCAGAAAAACTCGCTCGTCGAAATCCCCGACGGTCAGCACGTACTCCTCGTACTCTCTGTTTATGGCTTTACTGCACACACACACACACACACACACACACACACGCACACACACACACACACACACACACAGATGAAGTATTTCCTGATGCTGAAGCATGAACCATAACTGGATCCTCTGCCTCAGTTTGACCTTTGACCCCCGACTCTCTCACTTGTTATCGATGAAGTTCTGAGGATCCAACAGTTCGGTCAAATTCTCCTCGTTTCCTTTTAGGATCTGAGTAAAAACATAAAGTGACACAAAAAAAACAGTTTTAGTAACAAAAGGACAAAACAGAAACTTTCATGGAGGAATTTTAACTCTGAGACACACCTGAGTATGACACAGGGTTTCTACAGGTGTGTGTGTGTGTGTGTGTGTGTGTGTGTGTGTGTGTGTGTGTGTGCACCTGTCTGTGGAAGAGTTTCTGGATGTACGGTTTGAAATAATGCTGTTTGATGCCTTTAGCCTCCACCACCAGCCCGTCATGAAGCTCACACAGTCGCTCCAACACACAGGGAGGACGCTCGAGCGCAGGCACCAGGCCGTCAGCACGCCACGCCGACGGGAGACCTACAGAGAGAGAGAGAGAGAGAGAGAGAGAGAGAGAGAGAGAGAAACACACTCTTTTTAAAAACCCTGAGATTCAGCTGAAGAGTGAAAAACATCTTTCTCTGTTTCTTCTGTCGACTTTGTTTGTTCCTCTGAGCAGTAAAACAAAAAACCTGCAGAGCGTCATCACTGCAGAAAAACTGAAGGATGATAACGAGCTGCAGAGTTAAACACGTCTGACACGTTAGAGCTGCAGAGTTTAACACGTCTGACACATTAGAGCTGCAGAGTTTAACACGTCTGACACGTTAGAGCTGCATTTTAACACGTCTGACACGTTAGAGCTGCAGAGTTTAACACGTCTGACATGTTAGAGCTGCAGTTTAACACGTCTGACACGTTAGAGCTGCAGTTTAACACGTCTGACACGTTAGAGCTGCAGTTT
>RPOG01003005.1:14297-73384 GCA_008086565.1 Thalassoma bifasciatum | reverse complement strand
CCTCTCACTTGTTTTGATGTTTCTCCTCCTCTCAGGGAGCTCCAGAGAGTGTGATCGAGCGCTGTCAGTACCTGCGGGTAGGAACAGGGAGGGTGACCCTGACACCAGCTCTGCGTGACCAGCTGTTGTCTAAAATCAGGGACTGGGGCACAGGCAGGGACACGCTGCGCTGCCTGGCTCTGGCAACACACGACAACCCGCCTCGCAAAGAGGACATGGACCTGGAGAACTCCTCCAAGTTTGTTCAGTATGAGGTAAAGCAGACAGGCTGCGCCGAGCGAGCCAACAGCACCCACATTACAGTCTCTATCCTCTTTTTTCATAGCGGTTCCCATTTTCAAAAATATCAGTCTAGAAATAGTTTGACATTCAGGAGAATCAAAACAACTCAAATGTCTGTTTACAAAGTGTGAGTCTGCAGGAAAGTGATGAGAACTGCTCATGATGTCTGAAACTTAGCAGTTAAGTAAGTGAGCCACAGACAGCTGAAGTCATCATGTCCTCCATCTGTTCCTCCGTCCTCACTTTCCTGCTTTCAGCTGAGTTTTTAAAAACTAAATAGGGATGTGGAGTTTACAGAACTTATCTCTGCATACAAGACAAAACATTATACACGACAGCTTTATAATTCATCAGTATGTGATCAAATAAAAACACCTGTTCTTACAACAATGTACCAGATTTTCAGTTTTGACATTACTTGTAATTTGTGTTTAACCAACATTTCTGTTTTAAAACTCAACTTGGTGTCTCTACTCAGTGTAGCCTGGCTGTTGCATTCCCTCATAAAGCAGAGGTGCGGCGCCTGTCCCACACTTCTTTACCATTGACTGTATATAGAATGGACAGCGTGCTTCCGCCTGTCCCCGTTCTACGTTTTCGAAGCCAAAAAACCCAGTTTCTCTAGCCGCCATTGTGCAGCCAGAGTTTGCGCAGTAGAGAATTTCCAGTGGAGCCAAGTAAAAAAGAGAAATAAAAATATTTATTTCTTCTTCTTCAGAAGGTTTAGTCTCCTTTTAGCTCTCTTTCCCAAAGTTTCTTATATCCTTGGTAAAAACTACTCATGAACGGCAGCTGTCAACTATCGTAAAACGAAGCTTATATCCCGGTTTTTAACGTCCAAAAACTAATGAAAAACTAACTTCTCAGAAAAAAAAACACCTGAACACCATGCAGCCAAATGACATCGTCATACTACCTTAGCGTAAAGATGAGAGAAACGTTTCTACCAGGTATTGTAGTTTCTTAAAGTTTTCCCGGCTCATATCTGGAATACATGGGGAGGCGGGGCTTATGACCTATACTGCAGCCAGACACCAGGGGGCGTGGCATCTGCTGGAGGCTTCAGTTTGAGCCGAACGTCGTTACGTCCACTCATTATACAGTCTAAGGTCTTTACCCACTCTGGAGCTGCTTCCTGGTCCATCCACAATAGCTCACTTTGCCCTGTGACTCCCGCAGATGATTTTGGCCAATAGTAGTTGAGGCAAGGTCTGGTCCTGGTATTGTTACAGTTCAGACTCAAAGTTAGATCAGGTTTTTCTCAGTATGTTTACATGCAACTGAAGAAATCGGACCATGAGCTTAGTCAGATCAATCGTGGACTATTCAAACGCACATAAAGAGCTTTGTCAGACCCAGAACAGACTAAGCGTAGCCCAATTTACACACATGGTTGATGCGATTGATATCGGCGTGCGGTCAGATTCAGCAGCACTCTGCGAGTCTCGGTTTGCTTCAGCATTCAGCACAAGCAAATTTCACCCAGAAGAGGAAACTCCTCTGTGTTTATAAATCTGTATGAGTGCATTATGTCATAAACATCTGTGGGTCTGTGCACTTTTTCTGGTCAGAGCTAAAATATCACAAAGGAAAATAACTGTCACGCTCGTTTCACCAACAACTAACTCTGATGGAGAGTTGTGATCAACGTTCCCTCTAAGCTGCGCGCGTGCGCAATCGCGCACTACTTGTACATTCTCGGCGCACAAGAAAATCTATGTAGCGCACAAAACAAAATTCAACAGAGACGTATTAATAAATATCTAATATCAGACCCAGGGTTGCCATCACAGCACGTAAATGACTCTGTGTGTTGATAACAGCGAGCAGGAGAGGCTATCCTGAGCAACACAGAGAAAGAATCATACGTTGTTGCAGCAAATCTCATTTACCTGCAGTAAGTCAGCTGTGTGGCTCAAGAGTTTGTTTCGCGTGATGCTGCAGGTGTTAGCGGGGCTGTTTATACCGTCTATGGTGGAGCTGGGCAACAAAACGGTCGTTAGTATGTTTGATAATGTCACTAAGCTAGAAAACAATGAGTTTCTTTTTGATGTTTTATTGACACGTTCACAAAGCCGGGATCCTTTTTGTTTCACCCGAAGATTATTATTGCTGCGATTGACGTACGTGCGCAAAACCTGCTGCTCTTATTGAAAACGATTGTGATCTTTTTTTTTTGCTTTTGAAAGAAAAGAAATATACATCAGTATTTATCAGAATACTACTATTCTACTGAAGAAAACCTCTTCTTTTTTGGTGTTATGGATGGATCATGATTAATGATCCTGAACATTGGGAGAAGGCAGTGATGGGCGATCGACATTTAAACTGGAGAGAGAGAGCGGTGCACTATAGGGACAGAGTACATGAAAAGTTGTCTGACTTTTACCTGGAGAAAAGTTGAGTCCTGTCTTTCACTGTAACTCCGCTTGTTCCATCGTCTGAACCCTCTGTTCAGCATAAATCCCCCCCGTTAATGAGCAAAGTAACAAANCGAACCTGCAACGAGCTGCGTGCTACGAGCAGGGGCGAGTCAGACGTTTTTAACTGGGGTGCCCTGACCCATTTATGCAGAAGAGAGACATGAATTATATGAGCCCAGACTCAAAAAATAGAATTTATACTCTTTTTTTATGCATTTCTTCACTTGGTACTATGAATATTGATTTTAAAATACGATTATCCAGATTCAGGAGGAGCTCAGTTTGAATGCTGAGTGAAAACCAATAAATGAATATGATCAAAAATCCCTGCTTTTTTAAGATTGTGCCTTTTTGTGAGATTGTACACTAAAGTATTGTTTATAAAAGTTAATAAATGGCGTATAATAACACATAATAGTCATACTTTTAAAATTCCTGTCAAAAACGCGTTGGGCTTCTCTACCACCGAGCTTAGCAAATTTTCTAGGGGAAACAATGTGGACCTAGTGTAATCTGATGTTGCTCACAGTGGCGCTCAGTGTGCTCAAGGAACTTGCGTGTTCGCTCAGACACATGAAAAATTAGAGGGAACATTGGTTGTGATATGTGCAAGTTTTAAACTATTGTTGTTATTAATTACTAATTAGTGTTAAGGACTGACCTATTTCACATTTTTACATTTATTGTTCCGTATTATATCGATACAGTCTGTTTAAAGATATTTTCAAGTCATCTTTGTTTACAAAGTTAGAAAAGCCTCAAAACATAATTTTAAGTCCTATTCTCATATTTGGTAATACAGAATGTAAAATCAATTCTGCTAATGGATCTGATCAGTATCAGTACCTACTGTGTAAGCTGCATATCGAAACCTTTTGTGTCAGATCCTAAAGCTTAAAATGCAGAAATTAAAAAAAACAACAAAACAAAACAAAAAAAAACGTCTTACCTCCAATGTTTCAAACAAAGGTCAAAATAAAAAATAAAAAAAATGCTATATTCCAATTCTTTTTTTTTAGAATAAGGCTTGAGTTATATTAGATTTACATTGTGGCTATGAGCTCCTCCTCTTGAAATGTCACTTGAAAATGTCATACAACCTGCATGTTGTTGATCTTTCTGAGATAAGGTGCTATAACATTTCCACACCGCTGACATTTTCCTCCAAATATGGCCATGAAAAGAAATCAGTTTGCCAGACAGGTGACCTCCTCGTCCATTAAAGCCTCCTCTTTGAGTAGATAAATACAGCGAGAATAAATCTAAGATTACATAAGATACAGATAAACAATGTTTTCCATCATCAGCATCAGTACATATGACATTTTGCAGGTGGGCTGTTCAACCAACGCATCCAAGTATACCTGAATATAAACAAATAACCTTTATTTATGTCAGCAAGAAAAAATTTGATAAAGATAAGTCTTGGTCAAATTGCTGGAGTTAGAAGATACCCAAGGTGGAGTTTTGGTTATTTTTACAATAAGGTTTTGAAAGAGGGATTTCTTACTTATGTAACGAAGCCAACGATCTTCATCAAGTCAGATGAGCCGTAGAGATGCAGTAATAGTAACATCAAACCTGATATCTAGGGACAGAGGCGAATAAGGGTTGGTATCAAAAATATGCTTTAAACTTGTTAAAACATCATGTTAGATATTTTTCTAATGAGTAATTTTCATTTTTGTTGGAATCATAGCATTGTATATGACATTCCTACCGTTTTTTAACAAATTAAAGAATCAATCCCACTAAATTGTCAAATGTTATAACCGCAAAGACATGGCAAGTATTTAATTATTCACTTTGCTTAGAGTTATGCAAGTGCACTGATGAAACAAGTTATTTGTTGTGACATAATTTCCCTAATTATATTCAACCCTGTGGTGCATAGTGGTTACTACAGTGGACACTGTTTTAAGTTGAATGCTCAGTTACAAATAATTGAAAAAAAAAAAAAAGTACAACTTTTTCTCATGCTTCAAGACAAATAAAAATACTCAAGGGAAAAATCCTGACTTTCATAATTCATGGATCAGAGGGTTAAAATGTTTTATTTCTAAAGTTGATAATATGGGTTTGTTTCACTGTTTTCTCTCTATTTTCATGTCATGTGGTTTGGGGTAATTTTCAATCTCATTTTCACAGTGTTGAAACATAATTGAGCGATGTCAGGTTTTTTAATGAGAAACATTGGTTACATCAGTTGACATTCATTACTTACACTCTGACTCATGCAGAAGCTGCACAGGAGACATATCCCCAAAGATGTTTTGTCATCGTTCTCTGAACCTGAGTATTGATCAGATCTTTTTGAAGCCCTCAGCTGCCTGAAACAGTCTCTCTTTGTCGAAATAATCTCTTCATTGTTCAGCAGCTGAACCAAAAAGATGAGGATGTGATTTCAGTGACATTCTGTTTTCAGCCATAGTCCTGCGTTGCCTCATGTCTCTCTTCTTTCCCTCTGACATTCAGCTGGGTCTCACCTTTGTCGGCTGCGTGGGCATGCTCGACCCTCCGAGGAAGGAAGTGATCGGCTCTGTGAAACTGTGCAACGAGGCGGGGATACGAGTAATCATGATCACAGGAGACAACAAGGGCACAGCTGTGGCCATCTGCAGACGGATCGGCATTTTCGGCGAGGAGGAGGACGTGGCGGGGAAGGCTTACACGGGTCGTGAGTTTGATGATCTCCCGCAGGAGGCCCAGAGAGAGGCGGTGAAACGGGCGAGGTGCTTCGCCCGGGTGGAGCCGGCCCACAAGTCCAAGATCGTGGGATACCTGCAGTCATTTGATGAGATCACAGCCATGGTGAGGAGCAGAGAGGACGACACTGATAAACAATAATTTCTTCACGTCACTTTGTTGTGGTTGACATGTCACTTCAAACAAGCTCATTTCAGACTAATCTAAATTAGCAAAGAAAGTCAGAAAGTCTTAATTTAGGCCATAAATACTCTGAATAATTTTCTTATTGTCAGGATTTTGTTTGTCTTCTGTCGGCAGATTTTAACTTCTTAAAGTTCCCCTACACCAAACCGAAAAACGACTTCCTTTTTGTTTTTTATTTCTTTATTTTTTTTCTTGCCTCTCCTCCTCTTTCTTTACCTGAGGGTTATATGACACAGTCGTCAAAGCTCAGGAAGCGTCTGTTGAGGTGTGACATGTTTCAGGTCTGTGTGAGCGCCTCTCTCAGACACTGCTATCAGGAGCTGTCATCTCCATCCCGCTCGGCTGCTTCCTCATCCGACACACGTCTGAAGAAGAGGCGTTGATCTGAGAAAAAAATAAAGGAGAGAGGGAGACGACAATATCAGCACGTGGCTGTCGGACTAACTCCTCCATTCAGTGCCGTCTAAAGCTGCTTTAGCCCCTGACATGACAGATTAATACTGTATATCTCACTAGTTCAGCTTTAGCTTAAGCCAGCCTGGATCTGCGACGATACAGAGACTTAACATAATGACAAAGCAGTTTTTGTTCCTACCTTTGATTGGCTCTGAAAGCTGAATCTGTTTCGACAAGAATCTACCTCTAATATGCAACATGGAGTGAATGTTTTAAGAATAGTTACAGACTCTTGACTCTTTTTTTTTTTCCGGTGACTCTTCAAAATAAGTTTGTGCATGTCAGAGAAGTTATAAGAACCTCAGATCTTTAAAGCGCTTTTTCTTCTTTTTGATGTATTTGTTTCATGACAAAATGTCTCCCTTTGTTTATAATTCATGCTGCAGTCTCAGTAAATTAGCTGAGTTGAAGTAATCAGTCCTGATGTTTGTTCGTACTCTGGGTGCATATCAATGTTTTTAACAGCAGGCCAAATCAGGAGAACAAATGCAAAACTGCGAGTGAAGTTTTTGGTGACTTTGTGATAGAAGTAAGTGTTTTTTATTCCAGACAGGTGATGGTGTGAACGACGCCCCGGCCTTAAAGAAAGCAGAGATCGGCATCGCCATGGGCTCCGGCACAGCGGTGGCGAAGTCGGCCTCAGAGATGGTGCTGTCTGATGATAACTTCTCCACCATCGTGGCTGCTGTGGAGGAAGGCAGGGCCATCTACAACAACATGAAGCAGTTCATCAGATACCTCATCTCCTCCAACGTGGGCGAAGTTGTCTGGTGAGGAACTGAAACAAGAGACACAGCTGCAGTTTTTACTTTATGTTCAGTCTGACGGGTGTTTGTCTTGCAGCATCTTCCTGACGGCCATCTTGGGTCTCCCCGAGGCTCTGATCCCAGTCCAGCTGCTGTGGGTGAACCTGGTAACCGATGGTCTGCCAGCCACCGCTCTGGGCTTCAACCCTCCAGACCTGGACATCATGGACAAACCGCCTCGCAACCCTAAAGAGCCCCTCATCTCTGGATGGCTCTTCTTCAGATATCTGGCCATTGGAGGTAGTTTTAGCTCTGAATTTGAATTTTAGTTCAGACTAGTCTTTTTATGACCAGCCAATTATCATTTAGGATTTTTGAGTAGAACATGGGGTGGCCAACCAGCTTTCATGGGGGCCTCTCCACCCCACTGTACACACCCCTGCTTTCCAGCACTTTTTTATGGCTGACAATGAGCTTTAAAGGTAGAGTCTGCAGAATTTTTCTAAAAAATAAAATCTCAAATTTGAGGGAGTAACCCTGCTCAATCGTCACCTATGGTCCTCTAAACATGTGTGTCAATGTCTGTGTCCGTCTCAACCTCCTCTACCGTCGCCTCTGTCACCACCCAATCCGTACCTGTAACCCGATCCGTTCTGCGCCTGTGCGTTGATGATGTCGCTTCTGCCGCTCGCGAATATAGTGACGTCACGTGCATGTTGATACAGCCAATGCGGTCTTTAAAATTAATTTCTTTGGGTTAGGGCTAGGATTAGGGTCAGGGTAAGGGATGGGGAAAGGGTTAAAGGGTTGAATTAGGGTTAATTTGCTGATGTGTTGCTGACGTAAAATGGGTGTTCAGCTGACGAGTGGATGTGGACGCGTTCTGTACATGCGCAGAACGGATCGGGTAGCCGGTACGGATCATGTAACGACACCCTCCTCTACCTGTATGTTGATGTTTTGGTTGACTCGGGACGTTTCTGGGCAGAGGGTTGGTGTGGTTATGGGTGGTGACCAGCCAGTCACAGTGAGCCCAGCGTGCACATGACTTTGCATGTTGATGACAACGAGTGGGAGAAGCTATCCCAGGCATCTGTAACATGTGGAGAGAGAATGATACAATATTTGCAGGGTACCTCATTTACCTACAGGAGGTCAAGCGTACAGCTCTTGAGTTTCTCTCACCTAGAGACGCAATGCCCAGGTGCCTGCTGGGCTGGTGAGTTGATCCCATAGCTAGGACTTAGTTCCGATTGGAGGCAGTGAGCATGAGCAGCAGCTGGCACTGAGCCACAGAGGAGGAGCCCAGTCTCGATGTTGTGCATATAAACATTAATGAAAAAAATCCTGCAGACTCCACCTTTAAGCCTGCAGGGTTTTTCTCTTTTGGACACTTCACATTTTCCACAAACTCTTTTTGTTAATTTATGTAAGTGCATAACTCAACAGGCCAGGGTTGGTAGCAGCACAAGCTTCATTTCTAGAGTCTCCAACTAGAACAACAACAAAAGGAAACCTGTAAAAGCACCACATGACTTATTGTGAGTCACTGTTAAAAAAAAGAAAAAACTGAGCACATTTATAAACTGCTACCTGTATGCAAATATCAACCCTTGTTTTTATTTATACAACATGTCAGGAAGTTTAGGCTCACTGAAGACTCTTCTTATGCAAAACAGGTACACAGGGCAGTACAGAGCTGCTATGTACTAGAGTTCAGAGACAGATAATAGAGTTGTTTCTGTCTCATATTTTATGTGACATAAGTCATCTCTACATTGAGATGATGGCTTTATAACATCTGCAGGGAACAAACTGGGTCTCTTGTTGTGTTTCTTTCAGGATATGTGGGTCTGGGTACAGTGAGTGCTGCTACATGGTGGTACCTGTTTGATGACGAAGGACCACAAGTGACTTTCTATCAGCTGGTGAGTTCAAAAAAATCAGCCTTTGATTTTCAGACTCCTGTTCTCAGATGTTCATATTGAGTTTTTTCCTTCCTGGTTTGTTTGAGTGCAGACTACTTCTGATATCAGAGAACATCATCTACATTACACTGGGAGGAAAAGACTGAACATCAAATTAGCCTGTCTAGCCATGATGAACACAGCACTGTGGTTGTTTTGTCACTGTGATTTCATAATTGACCAGAGGGTATGTTAGAGCCTGCTATGTAACAACAACCACTTGAAGAGTAATTTTGAAAAATGTAACAAACCGGAAATGTATCAACTGACCCAAAATGTAACAAGTTGTTACTTTTTGGACAAAAGTAATTACATTTTGGTTTTAAAAGGGGATAAGCAAGGACACTGCTTTATAGTGAGCAGGTTGTTTGAAGGGGGCACTGCAAAAACTGAAATCTCGGCAAGTGTTTACATCTCATTCCCCTGACAAGTCCAGTCCCTGACCAGAAAATGTCTCATTTTAATTTATTAAAAGACAAAAAATGATCTATCTTTAGCTTGTAAAGAGTAAAATGATTCGCCAATGGGGCAAGAAAAAATGTGAAAAAAACATGTTCCTTACCCCATAATTCGTAGGTTATTTTTTAAAAACTATTCTAAAGCAACCCTGGTTTCATTTTATCTTTTAGTATCTTGAAATAAGACATTTTATTGGACTTATCAAGTGAATGTGTCATGTCAAGACGACAAATTTTCACCAGAAATAAGACATAAACACTAGGGTTGAATGATTTGCAAAAAGGCTGTAATTGCATTTATTTTTCCCTATATTGCAGTTGCAACTTATCATGCAATTATTTTAGGCTCCCCATCAAATGTGGTGTCAATATCAATTACTTCATTCAAGATTGATGATATTGGGGGAGAAGAAGGATCTTTTTTTTTCTAAAACACAATGATTTGCATTTACATGTACTCAAAATTATGGCTTGCAGGAAACTCCCAATTTTAGTGTCTCAGAAAATTACAATATTACATAAAATCAATAACAAAGGACATTTGAACAGAAATGTCAGGGCTCTGACAAGTTTCACTGCTTTCTGACCATTTTCCGTGTTTAAAACCAATTTTCTTCCATTTTTGCAGCTTTATGACCATTATTTCTACTCCGTGCTATTTCTGCCACTTTTCACCTCTTATATTATTGCTCTTGCAAAGGTAATTTTCAACAATTTGACTCTTTGGTTGAGCAGGATGGAGTAAAAAGAAAAGTGGAAAGTCACACAGTCTGTGATTAGAACATTGCAGCAGGCCATATTGCAGTAAAATCCAATTTGAGATTAACTGCCTAGCCCCAAATAACACTTAGGTTACATTTTTTTCTGTAAATCAAATCCTTTGCATGTTTTACAAAGCTTCTTCTCTCAGGAGTAAACTGTAGTAGTATTGATTCAGCTTTGACTTTACTGACTAAATCATGATGCTTAAACTATTTCTTCAATTCAAAACAAGTCCTTGAAGCTCACAGTTGAAGTTAATCACCTTGTTGCCTAAGTGAGCTAACTTAGCTGATGCGATATACTAAACTGAGCATTTACATAGTGATGGTGAAGCAAAACGAGGTGAGGAGGATCAGATGAGTCAGAACTGCACCTGATGAGTTTCTCTGCTCTGTCACTGCTAAAGGCTGAGAGATATCACCTCTTAAGTCTTATCTTTGCATTTAGTTACATCTTTGTATCTTAGTCCCTTTCAACCAGAGATGCAAAGACATAATGAGATGAAATTATTAAATTGCTTCCTGTTTGTGATGATATCATCATCTGATCACGACCAATCAGCCATCAACCATCCTTAACTGCAGCTTGTGTGTGCACATGTGCAGTGTTATAATTCTAGTAACATAGAAACTGTAGCTTTGTTTAGTTTCTGTATGCTCCCTATTTCACAGACAGTCTGTTTACTTTGTGTCCTGCTTATGGACCGTTTCACCTCTCAGACTCTTTGTGTCCTCCCCTGCCGTTTGAGGGTGAATCCCAGCTGTGTACAGAAATAGAAAGAGGAGTCAGACCCATGTGGTTTGATTGCACACAGGGTGGAAGTGGGACCAGCTGTTCTCCCATCAGCCCTGAGCACCATCACACCAGGTCACAGAGGTCCTGCTCACATCCTGCAGACACACACACACACACACACACCCTCATTAACTCTGTGTCCTTCTCTGCAGAGACACTTCATGCAGTGCACAGAGGAAAACCCCATGTTCAAGGACATCGACTGTGACGTGTTTGAATCCCGCTACCCCACCACCATGGCTCTGTCTGTGCTGGTCACCATCGAAATGTTCAACGCGCTCAACAGGTCAGTCAGCTCATCCTCCAGGTCGCTGCTGAAATGTCACAGCTGGCAGGTTTAGATTAAAAAGGAGACACTGTCACCAGAAGAGGCAGTGCTGTGTGAGGGATAACAAGTCAGGGAAACAGCTCCATCACAAATATATCTCTCTCCTGAACCGAATGTTGTTTGTGTCGAAGATTCTGTTTTTCTGAGAGTGGAAAAGACATCAGGCTTAACCACATGTCTTAACAAATGGAATAATGCTAATTCAGGACACAGAATGAGGGGAAAACTCAGTGATTCTGCCAGGTTTGTTCATGGAGAAATGCTGTCAGGGACTCCCTTTAGAAACAAACACTGCTGTCTCATTCAGGAAAGAATCTGAGTTTAAAAAAAAAAGAGCTACGGGACCAATTAAAGCCTTGAACTTCTCCAACACAGTGAAGGAAACACGTTTTATGGTTATTATCAATCATAAAAAGAGGAGTGCATTTAAAGTTTTACATCTATTAGGTGCAAAGACTTGATGATCTATATAGTCAGGTCTGTCAGTTTCTTATCTGAAGAGCCAAAGTCTTACCTGTAAAACCTAAAATGCACTGTAAGGACTTTCTAAGTAATCTTGAAATAGTTTCACTTTTATGTATTTGGCTGTTCATAAACCACCATTTAAAATGAGATTATCAGCACCAAAAGATGTCATTTCTAAATGCTATTTCTCAGTATCTATGGTACTGGGAGGACATGAACTCATTCACAGCACTAAGACTGAGAAACCCTTTAAAGACACCACACCAAGCCAGATACTTTGCATCCACGGAAAGTAATTATAAAAAGAACATCTGCTCTTCAAAACAAACTCAAGCCCTGGGAAGAGTCACATCTTTGTGGCAGTGGGTGATGGTGCTTATGGGAGACTGAGTCTTTATCCCAGAGATAACAACTGTGACCAAATGTGTCACTGCAATCAATGGCAAAGAGAAAGTCCTCACAGTGCCTTTAAGTTTAGACACATAAACCTCTGAAGACCCGAGTGTGTGTCTGTGTTTATTTCTCCTTGCTGTTTAGGATCAGTAAGATCTAATTAGTATAAAAACTGAACTTGGTCTTTGTACAGGAAATTATGTTTTTACTAGTTTTTACTTATAAGTGCTGTGGTTCATAATTACACCTTTCTTTCCCACTAAAATGTCTGTTAGGTAGTGATGTCGTCAAAAGATAACATGGGAAGTGTCTTTAAATGTGACTAATAGATTAAAGTTTTAAACAATGAAGTTTCATGGGTCCAGGGGGATACGATGAATTGTCCACTCCTGTGAGGAACTCAGTTTGTGTCTTTTCTGGCTCCCCCCTGTGGAGAGAAAGTACATTTTTTATTTATTTTTAGCTAATTTTATCTAGTACATAAACAAACTCTCAATTAAGGCCATCTGTTTGGCTTTGTGGTTCAGTTTCACATTAGAAGATTGTAATTCCAACCTGCGCCCAACCTACCTCTATGGTTGCACTTATAAGAATTGAATACCACATAATAACAGTCAGTCTCGTTCTAGACGGTCTTCTTTGCCTCTGGAAGTTGTAAAAAATGTTCCTCAGGTTATTGCAAATTTCTACGTTATTATTATTAGGAAAAAATTCACAGGATCTTAAACCAAAGAGCATCTAGCTGAATGCTTAAGCTTGTTTCAGAATCAGAAATACTTCAGTCGTTCTGCAGAGGAAGTTTGAATCTTATAGTTGCCCTGATACAGAATAAGTCAAGGTTAAAATCATGAGGGTGCATGCATGTACAATAAAAATACAAAACATCATATGAATAAACACAAACATGATCTTAAAATAGGAATGTGGCAATTTAGAGGAAAATGAAAAGGGTAAAAATGTGCATTCAATATGGTTAAAGTGACCAGAATAGTCTCATACTTACATGGAAGAAACCTCACAATTGCTGACTTCTAGGTGAATAAGAATGATATACAAACACAGGCATAAGGTAATAAGTTCAATTAAACAAATAGACATCCAGTTAAGATTCAGTGTCAGGATAGTTATTATAGATTTACTTAAGTCTGTGCCTGCATCAGATATATTCTCTGTTTATATTGCAGCAGCTTAGAATAACCTCTGTGTTGACATCTAACATGTAAGCCGAGCTCCTGTGTTTTTAACATGTTCTCATCTGTGAAAACTTCTCCTCCCACAGTTTATCTGAGAACCAGTCTCTGCTAAGGATGCCTCCCTGGGTCAATATTTGGCTGCTGGGCGCCATCATCCTCTCCCTCTCTCTTCACTTCGTCATCCTCTACATCGAGCCTCTGCCGGTGAGTTTACAGTCATGTGACACCAGGACTTTGTGAATGAGCGGTGACAAATGAAAACTGACAACATGTGTAAATCAAGGTCCACATAAACCAGGAGTGTCAAACTCATTTTAGTTCTGGCACCACAGGCTGGTGTCAGGTGGACTTGACCAGTAGAATGACTCGTAAATAATAACATCTCCAAGTTTTTCGCTTTGATTGAGTGCAAAAAAATGCACCCTGAAAAGGTCCATAACTGATGAATTTTGAAGAAGAATGAGATTATTTTCAACATTTCTCTGCCTCAGTTTATCATTAAGACATGTGAAATACAGCTTACAGATCACAGTGTATCTACAAACATACAAAACATTTAGTGAACAAATTTAGACAGTTTCATAGCTTCTCCCCTTTTATGTTTTGTGAAACTCGATCTGTTTCTGTTTTTGATAATTCATTCTCAAGTTGTGATTTGTTTTTTTTTTTCACTGCTGGGCAACTTTTTAGGAACTTTGTGATTGTGGTTTTTTTTTTAGAGGGTTTTGTCTTCTCTTGTCTTAGTTGTGTTTTTTATTTATGTAACACATTCCTGGCAACTCAATACTCAAGTAAAGTCTCATTCACGTGTACACTCGTATGAATATTTTGGCTGTAATAGGTTATGTGAGAAATTATCTGTTGGACCAAATATGAGCCACATTCACCTCACAGGTCCAAGAAATATCTTATTTCAAGGTTTTAAAAGACAAAAATGAGACCTCAATTGCTTGTAAGAGAAGGGGGTATCTGCCAATGAGGTATGAACAATGTGTTTTTTTCGTTTCTTGTTTTGGCTATTTGTGAACAAAAACACATTTTAAATAGACTTAACTTAAAAATAGCCATGATGCACCAGTCTGGTTGGGTTGTTCTCAGGCAACTAGAGAGTCAAATTCCCAGTCGAGATTTATGCTTTGATTATCCAATCCACACGATTTAACATTTCCCTACCTCTCCCATTGTTCTGTTAATAAAAACTGTGTCCCTCCCAGGTGCATGACAACAGAATTCCACACCTGCATCTGTAAGTGGTCAGTGCTTGACACAGCGCCTGATGTCCTCTGCTGACACAGAGGAAACAAGCGGAAAAAATAATGAAAAGAGCTCTGACAAAGACATTCTTATGTAAAAAAAAAAAAACTCAGCTAGTAAATTTTTCCTACCCTGTCGGCATTTTTTTCTCTTCACAGCAGTTCAGACATCATTTTGTTTTTGGATGTCTTCACATAAGACATTTTTCTGTACTTGCTAGTGGGCCTAAACTATCTGCAAAAATGATCAAATTGCAGTTATTTTTCCCTAGATTTATGGTGCGATTATTTTTGTGTGTCGTTACACAAACAAGTTTTTGGAAATTAACATTGATATTATTGACAGCATGACAACAACCATAACAAAACTGCTTTGAGAACATTTAGGTAATTCTTCACTCTTTTTTCCCTCTTTTGGACCATTTTTTGCGACTTTCCAAATATTTTCAAGTTTTCTGCCACTTTCCTTGCCAAAACGTTCTTGCTTTTGACCATTTTTGCCACTTAAAACTAATTTAAATGCTCCTTCTTGTGGTCATTTTTCCACTTTTTTGCCTTTTTTGGACCATTTTTTGGTATTTTCCACTAAATTGCAATTTTCTTGCTTTCGTCCATCTTTTGCCACTTGAAATTAATTTTTAATGCTTCTTCTTGTGGTCAGTTTTTACTCTTCCTTGCCTCTTTTGGACCATTTTTTGCTACTTTCCAAATATTTTCTCTTTTTTTGCCACTTCCCTGAAAATGTTCTTCCTTTTGACCATTTTTGCCACTTTAAACCCATTTGAATGCTTCCTCTTGGGGTCATTTTTTGCTCTTCTTTGCTTCTTCTGGCCCATTTTTTGCTACTCTCCAAATATTGTCCAAGTTTTCTGCCACTTTCCTTTCAAAAATGTTTTTGCTTTTGACCATTTTTTGCTTCTTAAAACTCATTTTAATGCTTCCTTATGGGGTTTTTCCATGTTGTTCTTTTTTTGTTTTTGCCTTTTTTGGACCATTTTCTTGGTGCCTTCCAAATATTTTCAATTTTTTTGGTCACTTTTCTTACCAAATTTACCTGCTTTTGACCATTTTTGCCGTTCAAAACTAATTTTTATTGCTTTGTTTTGCCATTTTTGCCACTTTTCACCACTTAGATGTTTTTCTCTTTCAAAGGTAGTTTTCAACATTTTGTCTCTTGGGTTGAGTAACACTAGTTATAGAGCAGGAAACATCTACTGCAAAACAATTTTATCTGGTATTCTGAGGTTAAAGAAGTATTGCACTGTGTGTGATTGGAATATTGCACCAGTATATATGTGAATCGCGATTAATTTCCCAGTCTTACTTACCAGATGGATATTGATGTCTAATGAGAGTTTTTTTTTAAAAATAGTCATAAATACTTGCTCAGATTCGCACAGCTTCTCCTTGATGCCGTGTATGACCTGAGTGTTGTGACACAGTCTAACTCTTCGATGTCATTTCTCCTTCAGTTGATTTTCCAGGTGACCCCTCTGCGCTGGTCCCAGTGGATTGTGGTCCTGAAGATTTCCATTCCGGTCATCCTCCTGGATGAGGCACTGAAGTACATGTCCAGGAACCATATAGAAGGTAGTGTGAGACCTTCTGCTCCAGTTTCCTGCAGGAATTCAAGTTTGAAGAGTTTGAAACATTCAAAGTTGTAAAGTTAAACCAAATTTCTAACTGTTTTTACTGACAAGTCTCTTTTGCTCTTTTCTTTGGTGCATTTCTTGCTCAGCCTAAACTCTTTTATCTCACCTTCTGTGGAAAGGTACCTGGTTTCTGATCTCTTTGAGCTTCCTAACAAGCACTTGCAGCCATACACACATAAAGACAAGCTGCCTTTTTCTAAATCTGGTCTCTTTCTTTTTTTTTGTTTTATCTCTGCAGGTGATGACGACAAGAAATATCGCAGGAGATGGCAGCTGAACTAAGACCTCTCCCTCAACACACTCACACACTTAGACACACACTCCTTCCCTCTTCCCTTTACAACTAGGAACCTTCTCTCCTCTGTCCTAAGTCCCCTCTCCTGCATGTCCGACAAACCAACCACCACTAGAAATCGAGCAGCAGGGCTTGCATGTGAGCGAGAGTGCAAGAAAGTATGAGAGCATGCGTGCATGGCTTTGAACGAGTGTGTGAGCACGTGAGGTGTGTGTGTGCGTGTGTGTGTTTGTAAAGGCAGATGCAGGCGTGTTTTAATAGTTGCAGGAACGAGAACCAACTGCAGGCTTAAAAAACAAAAATCTGCCTTGAGCTCTGCTTTTTAAAGATTTCTGCGGTTTTATCGACTGTACAGTACAAACATCGTGGTGCAGAAACTGGACTTTTGGGGAGGGAAGGAGGGGGAGGACAGGGGAATAAAGGTGGATAATAATAGTAGGGTTAGGGAAGGGAGGGTTTTTGAAATTAGCACAGAGACTGAAAGAGAGATGGAGAGGCTTTTTTGTGGAGAAGAGGCGCCTGCAGGAGAAGAGCATCAGCAGGATGGTGGAGGGTTAAAAACAGCCAGGCGGGCGTGGAGGTGGGATGACCCGTGCAGAGAGCCATCATACCTGCGTGTGTCTGCACAAACATTATTTGGAGGCATCGCCCACACTACTGGCACTAAACTCCAGCCAGCTCTGCAGGAGAGCACGGCCTTATCAGCACAACACCATCACATCTCTGGCCAGTTTTGTCTCTCAGCGCTGCTCATTCATCGCTCTTCCTCTCCGTTTCCTTTGGTGCAGATTTACTCTCCGTCTCTCTTTCTCGCTCTCTGTCTCGGAGGCAGCTGCGGGTGGGTGGTTGGGTGGGTGGTTTGGCGGGTGGTGGGTGTTGTGATGTTGTCGGGCTCTCGTGTCCCGGGTGTGGAGATGTTGCTCTGTCTAAAATGGTGTGAATAGCTTTACGCTGCTTAGCCACTTCTTTCGGCTCTTAATTTGAGGAGCTGAGGTCAGCTCACAGACGAAATAAAGAAAACGTCAGATAAAGAAATAAAGAAATAAAAACCAAACCAGCATATCAGTAGTGTAGTTGTCAGCCAGTGCATCCAGCTGGTCCCACTTTAATGTCCATCTGCTGTGCTGCTAACTGAGTTTAGCTTTAAATATCTGCTTTAATGGGACAAAAGCATGAAGCATCATCACAGGAAACATTTTCTGCAGCTTCATGCTTTTTGTCACCTTTACAGTGCTTTGCATAATTAAAAAAAAATCCACATTTTGTTACATTTTCCATATTTAAAAAGGACTTTTATTTGGGTTGGACAGAGACAAGGGTAAATAAGCATGAGCACTTATGCAGAGCTCTGTCCCCGCCCCGACCCTGCACCAGCGCTTCTGTATGAGTGTGCATTTAGCTTTACTTGAATTAGTTTAAATTTGACTTGCTTTCACTCTTTGAATGGCACAAATATCGTAGTTCAGTTAAGTTAAAAAGCAGCTTGGTGGCGTCACTTTCTGATGACTCATTGAAATCTTAAGCACATGTATCATCCATGCCTTATGAAGCCCACTGCACCTCCACATTGACCATGTGGTTAAAATGAATGTGTCCCCGCGAGCCTTTAATGACCCCTCTCTCTGCGCCCTCTCTTAAAGTGACGTTCCCTCTGATCACTGAGGTCGAGCAGACTCTGAATGTCCCCTCAGTAGAAAACTCTTCCTCTCCTGGTGTTGTTTTGTGCGCTGCTCCCTCAGCTCCTCTGCGCTCTCAGTGCTTTAGCGACTCACTTGGGTATTGTTTTATAGAGACTCATTAGTAATGTATTTGACTGAATGAACCACCTTGGGTTTGGATTGTGTCTTTAAGTCTATATATAGGTTTTGTGTGTTGGGTCCTGGTGCTCTGTGGATGGGGTCAGAGGTGTGTTTGGTCTCTTTTTGCTTCCATGCAATGGAGGAGTGAGCACATTCATAAAATTCAGGAAAAAAGGATTTGTTGAGTTTGTCAGTAACTTCAGTCAATCTGGATTTGAAAGAAACAACTTTTAAACAATAATTTCTACCTGACTTTAAGTTATCATAACTCTGCAGATCCATTTCTCTCCTCTACACCTAAATTAAACAATAATATTTCACAGCAGTGTGTGGTTGAGCGTTATGTAAAACCTGAGGAAAATTCCATCCATACACACAAAACTTTCTAATTAATTCTGCGTTCTCTGGCATGACTTTTCTGTCATTTTTCTCAACTTATTTCCTTTGTTTTGTTTTGTTTTGGGTTTTTTTTTTTGCTAAGTGATGAGTCAGACTTTCATAGCATAAAATCATCAGTTTTCCATCCTGTCTTGGGTTTTTGGAAATCAGCAGCAGGAAATAATTCACAAACACATAAGACAATTATGCAAAGAGTGGAAAAGTTACTAAAAAGAACAACCACAGGATATAAAAGACACATTGTTTTTTGGATTTTCAGTCAGATGTTCATGATTGTGGAGGTGTAAGAACAAAAAGGGAATATCAAAAGTAAATCTAGTTTTATTTTCTGGTTTGGCTCATTTTCTCTTCTCAGCTTAAAAATAAAGCCGAGGCATTCACTTGCTCAGTTTATTTTTGTTCTGGAAAAGATGATTTTTTTTTACTTGCTTCATAATTTGCTGACAAAAAAACCCACAATGAAGCTAGCATCATTTCAGGAGACAGAGAATTAAACCCAATTTTAAATAAAGCAAAAGCACAATTAGTCCTATTATTGAGAACATACTTCAGAATCCTGCAGTTAAGATTTATATTTCTTAGAAAAATGCTCCTCTGAAAGCATCTGTTACCATTTTTTCTCATTTAAAGGGGTAGTTTTCCTTTTTTCATGTAGGCTGGTATGAGGCACTTGTTAGCAATGAGTGTATCCCTCACAGGGGATGGTGGTTCGGCTTGACTTTTTTATTGAAAAACTATCCCAAAAACCAACTCAGAGAAGCTTTAACTATCAACTACTGCACATTTGGTCGACTCTACCATGTAATTTGTAAAAATCAGAGAAAGTCCCGTCAATGTTGGAATCAGATCAGCTGCACTGGTTCTTAGGCTTTTCAATAAAAATGCTGAACTTAAAGCTTCCTCTGTAAGTGATACACTTCCCATTAACACGAATCCAGTACTACCTCATTTTACAAAAAAAAAAAGATTAATCAAAAAATGTCCCTTTTAGAAAAATTGTCAGCTTTTCATGTCAGCCTCTTGTTTTTCAAATTATTCCAATGATGAGAAAACATTGTGAACTAGAGGGAGGGGGGCTGCATTTCCTTTCAGCAAATGCATGATGTTGAAATGCTGAGCATCGCATTTCAACACTCTTGTTGATGCTCGGCATTACAACATAATAATCACCTCTAATTTGTTTCATCCAATTCCCAAATGTTTTAACTTCAAAATGCATTCTTTTTTGTCACAAATGTATTTAAATTAAGACAAAAAAGTAAGAACATGTAAAGAATTAAGTTGTCACACTTTCTATTCTAATGTATTTGGCTTTATGATGAGTAACTTATTTTCCATCTTGCCTCTCAGGGCTACTGTAGCCGCAATATGATGAATCCAAATCTTTTAAGGATAGGTCTTTCCTCAGGGTTTTAATCATAAAGCTGCACTGTTTTCCACAAATAAAGACAGGCTTGATTTGATATTTAATTCGCTGAAGTCATAAGTTTCTCTAGCCTGAATGTGCCCCCTCGGTCCAGACCTCCAGACCCCGTCCCAGCCCTCCACGGCTCTGTAACATGCCGGCACTCTGGCCTCCAGGCACTATAGGTCTGTATAGCCTTGTTATTTACTACTGAATCCTCAGCTCTGTACAGAAGATAAGAATCGCATGGAACCTTGTTACTGTAATAATAACCTATACAGTATATAATATTTAATTTTTTGATAACTTACATCAATGAAACCTAACTTACCAACGACAGACAGACTTGCGAGAAGCGTTTGTATTTTCCTTTGAGCACATTGGTATCTAAGGATCTCATTTCTTTTTGAGTTTTGTAGAGTAGAGCGGTTGTTCCTTCATTGTTCCTGTTTGGTTTTTACAGTTTCTGGGGTTTTGTGTCTTTTACTGTAGGGAGAAGAATATGTTGTTATCATGTTTAAGGTAGACAAGACTCATGCTTACGCTAACAAATGACGATGATGATGATGATCATTTCACTGATGGTTATCCGGTGTGAGGATTTTCAAGAGTTTGTGAATGAACTGTGTCTGGTTTACACTGAGCGATAAGCAGTGATGAATCCTGGGATATGAAGTTTTATGACTGTACATTGAAGGGCTTGGTGTGGGTGCAGGCTCTAGAGACCATTGACAATCCTGTAGATGTCTGAAAACTCTTCCAGCATGGTACTTAAAGTCCTCCACAGTCTGTTAACCAATAAAAACCTTTACCAACAGTAAAGGAGGAGAGATCAGACTCACGTCCTTCACATCCGGCCCACAGCCCATCTCTTTCCTTTGTCTCTTCAGTCTCTAGAGCCCGAGATCCACCTCTGAGAAATAAAAGGATTCTCTGTATTGCCTTGTTAATATTAATTGTGGACACATAATTTTATAAATGACAAAGACATGGAAATAAAGATAATTTATCTTGTTATTTATTCAGAGCTTGTCTTCTTTTCATAAATATGTGACTGTTTTGTGCAAAAGCCCGACTGACACACATCAGTGGAGCGGTTTCTTATTTTCTGCACATCCTGCAACATTAGGTCCCATCAATACAAGTGTGATTTTTCTTAAAGGTGTAATTATTTCTACAGATGGAGAAATAGTGGACATGTTTCTGTTTTAATGCTGAAGTTAAATGCACGATTAGAGAAAATTAAAATGTTTGGCAAAGCTGACCAGGATTCTAAGTAGTTTTTAATTGCAAGAAATAATCCAAATGTATCATCAGAATGAAATAAAAGCAGAATGTAGTACGCTATTCATATAAAACTGGATCTTGCTAAGCTGAAAAATGAAAATTGTTTATTTTGAAAAATGTAAAAAGAATAACACAAAGCAAACAGAGACACAAAACAAAGAAACTTTGCAAATTTGCATTGACTCAAAAGAGAAAATGAACTTATAAAATAAATAAGATAAAATAAACCTTTTGATCACTAATTTACCTTGTCACATTTTTAAAAAGGAGTAGAAAGAAGTAAAACTTATTAATATCCACCCCTTCTCCAGTTTTAATTAATGACAAGAAGACTAGTTAACAAACCTTTTATCGATATCTCTATATAAATATACATATACACACATTCATACATATACATCAGTATACACATAAAAACACAGAAAATGTAAACATAAAAAATAAGGACAGAAATCCAGTTAATCAGGTATGATCGTACAGTCATGAAGCATAGGAACATCAGTTTGATTAGTAGACATTTGGGCTGCGCAATATTTGAGAAAAAAACGACTGTGTAATTTTTTTGTTTCCCCAAATAAATTGCAAAATTGTCAGTAAAATATATTCTTCACTCTGATGTCCAGATAAAATTTATGCCTGATATCCAAGTGACAGCAAAATGAGATCCAAAACCTGTTGTTAGGACAATGTCTATATTAAGTCTAATCTGATGTCTGGATCATGTAAATTTCATTTAAAAAAAAATAAAAAAAAACTCTGTATATATACATACTGAACCAAAGCTAAATTTTAGTGCAGGAATGCAGGAACCTGGCACTGAATTTTCTGTTTTCTTTAGTCAGGTGGAGAGTAACAGGAAATCTGGATGTCATCACAACATCAGTGATGTCAGAAGGAGGTGCAAACTTGACATCCAAATGATATTATGGTATATTTTGTGTGGTGAGATACATAAATGGCCGCTCATACAGATCTATTAGTAATGTGATTGGGCAAAGACAGGCTACATGACTTGAATTGATAGCCTCAAATAAATAATAATAACTTAAAATAATAACTTTATTTATAGAGCACCTTTAAAAACAACCGTTCACAAAGTGCTTTACGGCAGAGATCAACAGCAAAATCAACAAACAAACACACAAATAGTGAATCGAAATAGTGAACAACATGGAAATGAACAGTATAAATTAATAATCATACAGACCAAACAGAAGCAGGAGAGAAGAGAACCCAGGGAGTGTAAGACCCTTTGATGAGACCATGAGGACCAGAGGTGAGAAGGGGTAAAAATGAAATAAACAGGAACAGTAGAGAAGATAAAAAACAACATATGTGAAATATAGCGGTGAATAAATAAGGTAATAAAGATGATAAAACAGCCTAAAATTAGAATGGAAGTGATAACTGGAGCGCTCAACTTGTTAAAAAATAAAAAATAAAAACATAAATAATTAAAATATACTCGTAAATAAATAAATAAATATGTAGATAAATAGATAGATGAATAAATAAGTGAGTCAGCACTGTAAGAGGGCAGTAAAAATACAAGAGGACAATAAAGAGGTGAAAAGATAGTAGCCGTGATAAGAATAAGAATAAGACCACATTACATAAAAGCAAGACGGTAAAAGTGCGTTTTAAGAAGAGATTTAAAAGATGATACTGAATCAAATTTCCTTGTGATATGAATACTGTATATGAGCAAACTGTGATGATAATATAATAGATAAGATACTTAATGCATCCCATGAGGGGAAATTCAGTCACAACAGCAATGCAATGCCTTTTAAACTTCTCAAAACAAAGCCCCTGTTTTCATCAAAAGAAATATCCTGACCCAACTTTATTAAATCCTGACCCCTGTTTTCAGATTAGAGAAATTCAAACTCTTACATATTGAGCTTCACCCTGAAATTTCAATCCCTTTCTTCCATTTTGTTGACATCTTCACGTTGAGAGAAGATAAAAAGTGAAGCTGATGGTTAAAGCCCAGCCTCTATCAACATCAGAGAGCTGCCGACAGCATGTTGATTCACCTGATAGTTTTATTAACAGAGACACTGAAGCACCATCAGCAGATTCAGGTTCTGTACCTCAAGTACCATGAGTCATTAACTACACAAAGTCAGACCTGTGAGAGCAATGTGGACGTTAGATCTGAAGTGTGTGGTTGGTTCTGATTGATGTGGCTGAGAGCCTCTCATGATGATGATATTTGACCTTTGACCCCCTTTCAGAGACTTTGTATGGTTATGCTCACTACACAAATATTATATCAGCTGTAAATGTCACTTTATGTCACCAACCTGGTCAATTTGAATGTTTCCTTTCTTGTTCTTCAGCAGATGGAAATAAATAAATACAAACACAAGTTACATGGTTTGTTGTTTGTTGTGTTTGTAAAAAAGTGAACTGAGAAGCAAAATAAAATGTTAAAATATTAAGAGATGTTTTGGGGGTTTTTTTAATCTGAAGGCACATTTAAGTAAAAAAAAACCCTAATCAAAGCAAATCAAAAAACTGCAGTTGCACTGAAATGTAAATGTACAGTATGTGCATCTAGTCTTTTAATCCAGCAGGGGGCGATGTTATACCATCTTACTGAACTCGTTTCCTAGTGTTTTTAAAGCAGTCATTCAAACACAGTCAAATAGTTACTCTTTTTTTTTTTCTAATGAAAGAAATGTCTATGGCCAACACAGGCCGACCCTCCTCTTTATCCACATGAATATCAGTCAGTGGTCGGTCCCTGAGCTCGACGTTTACATGTTTTCCTCCATCCTGCCCAAACACAAACACCATCACCTGCTCACCTGCCTGCACCACAACCAATTATCTCACAGTCATATTTGTCCTGCTTCCTAACATTTCATTAGGGAAGAAAACACACACACACACAAACACACGCGCTCTCCAGGGAATGCCCCCGTGATGAAGGTGGGGTCCCAGGGGCTGCTGGGAAATAGAAGAGGATCTCATTAGTTTCAGGACGTTATTTCCACCCTGAACTTCAGAGGGACAAAGAACGAAGAAGGTCAACCAGGGTTACATCCCAGAGAAACACACAGAGTCTTTGAATTGTCCTTTACAGTCCACACACACATACACACACACACAGACACACACACACACACACTCAGAGCTCAACTGTATTCATTACTCACTTCAACCACAAACATCGAGGTCAGTGAGCCTCACAGCAACAGAAATAGTAAAAATAATCAGATGGAAAAATACAAAAACAATCAAATTTTGTTAAAACTAAAATGTTTCAGCATTAAAAAAAAAAGAAAAAAAAGCAATGCAAAAAAATTAAATCAATAAAATATCAATAGATTTACCTTGTTACCTGTTGCCTGAAAAGTACATGTGCATAATTCGTGCTTTTCACTGATCCTACCTGAATCCTACAATCCACTTGCTGGTATCAATTTACTTGCATAGAGTGTAAACACAACTATTCACATACATTAATTGCAAAAATAGGGTTGTGGCTGAGTTGAAGTGGGCATGTTGTAACTATTTGCCAAGAGGTGTAAATCAAGCCTTAAAGAGGGGGTATTCTGTTTTTCCATAATTTGAACATTGATTTAAAAAGTCTCAAAACTGGATGTTTCAAACTAAACATTCTAACATGGAAATTTTCAAACCTTCACAGATTCATATGTGGTATAAATCCCTGAAATTCTCTGTAAACTGATCAAAACACTCCATTCCAAAAAAAATGGCACCAGCTATTGATGAGGTCATCACATAAGGATCTCTTAGCTGGATCATGATGTGTAGGAGGGGCGGGCTTCAAACACAAACTCTGCCACATTCTGGCCTCTAGAGAGCTGGCCAATCAGAGGGAAGGGGGTTTGTGGAACTGGCACCTTAAAGAGACAACAACTAATGAGAAGCAATTCAGAAAGAGGCTGAAATGAGGGTTTGCTAAAACATCATAACACGCTAGTGCACTACACCAGTGTAAGAAAAAAAAAAAAAATATATATATATACACATATTTTTATTAATAATAATAATAATAATAATAATAATAATAATAATAATAATAATAATAATGATCATTCATTTTACTAATTTTTTAGCTTTGAATCATATGCAGCTACAACAAGGAAAACAGAATGAAAACTTTTAGGGACAGTGTACACCAATGTTTTTAGGATGAAACACAAAGGTGTTGTCAGGCTCTCACTTCAAAGACATTTTAGCTGACTTAAAATAGAAACTTTTGAAAAGGGCCCCAGGAGTGAACTTTTTCTGAAATGATGTTTCACTGTTGCTGCAAGCTGGAGATTTCACTGGTATCACTGACATCATTGGCTTTGATAAAACTTTAATGTATTACACGTTCTTGTGGCATTACATGGCCATACTGCCCTTTGACAACATCTGTTGCACCATTTCTGCGTTCAGCGAAGAAGCATTCAATATATACATCAAATGATTGGCTCACATCTACTTCGGCCTCTAGACTGTTGTCGTGTATATAGCTTCTCTTGTTATTTCGGGATCTACAGGCCTGGCATGTTTACAACAGAATTTTCAGTCCCTTTCAGATGAAATGCTGCGAAACACTGTCATGTAAGAGGGGCCGTAAAAAAGCACAATACCTCTTTTTTAATTGCTCCTCTCTTTACCAACTTGGCAATCATCCTTGTTGTACTTCAAAACTTCTAATCAGAAACTCATACATGACATCACTTTGACTACATCCCTGTTTGATTCACTCTGTATAAAAGGCAGAGTGATCATTTTTACGCCTACCAATGTTAAAAACATTCGCTCTAATTCTTCTCGACAAACAAATCATCGACAGTGACAAAGATGGAGACAAAGCTGTCAAAGCAGAGCAGGTTCATTATTTTTCAGGTGAACCTGCATTATCCTGTGAATAATCTAAAACAGCATAGAGTCTGCTTGTAATGAAACTTCTCTGGTAAAACTGCTCACTCTGCTTTAGTTGAAGTCGTACATCATTTCAAGACAGAAGCACTCCACAAGCAGAAAGCATGAAAAATGTCTGTGATAAGGAATGTTTAAGGAGTCTTGTTTCTTTTCTCATATTCTAGATAAAAGAGGAGAGTAAATGAATTGGACATGTTGATGAAGCGCTGATAAAACACCAGAAAAGGACAAACAGGGCGACTTGAAATAAGCCACTAACATTATCTGCAGAAAGGCTGATGTGAGTCACACTCAACTTAGCTTTTTATTTAACTGTCACTGCTCCAATCGATTTTCCATTAGTTGTGTTTATAAGAAAATAGCGCTTTTTTGTTTTTTTCAGACTCCCACGCATCGTTACATCCTGGGAAAGCTTTGACCCGAGCAGCAGTCACAGATGTTTGATAGAGATCTGCTCCTGCTCCACGCTGCCTACATTACACTTCAATCTGATGTGTCTGGACCTTCACACACACACACACACACACACACACACACACACACACACGCCTGTGCTGATTTCTCTGTGACTCATGTGAGAATAAACAGAAGCTGCCTGCTGTGTAGACACACGTCTTAAGCAGCACCTTGAGACAGAAAAAGCTGGAGACACTTCAGATGTGGCGCTGGGGGTGTGTGGTGGTGGTGGTGGTGGGGGGGGGGGCATCAGGCCTCTTATCCCACAGTGTCAGACCATGTTGTGCTGTGAGGCTGAAACTGTTGCCAAGAAACTAAGTGAACTTAAGTTGAACTTCCGCCATGGCTGCAACAGGAAAGTGACAGGGCCACTAAAGTCTGCAGCACCGAGAAACCAGCGTCTGTTTTAACCATTCGTGCAGTTTCACAGCTGATAGTGGTTTGACATACTTATTTAAATAAGAATGAAAGTCAGAGGTGAGAGCATGCATGTCGCTGAAAGCTACAACTCAGTAAGTGGTACTTAAGTACTGCTCTTCAGAATCATGTGGATATCGTTCCTTTTTTCCAAATACCAAAAATGACAAGACTGAAAAAAACTTCCCCTCACTTAGTGCAGTAGGAAGACTCTACCATCATCTATACAAGATCTTGGGGGAAATTAATGTAACACTGGAGTGAAGTCAATCTTGTGACACTGCAGAAACTTAATACAACAATGCCACAGTGAATGAGAGCTGTAACCAAAGCTGAAGGCAGTCCAACTAAATATGATTGTGTGACCTTTTTTGGCTGTCAACTTTTTTTTTTTTTGGCCAAGCAGTGTATTTGAATGATGATCAGTATTAGAGTGGTTTAAGAAGACAGTGAGGACAGAGGTGTATTGTTTTTAACCTGGTGCACATTAGTGACTGCAGTGGACAGCTATGTAAAAGTCGTTTTCTCCTAAGTGCAAGTGTCTCTGTATGGTGGAACTGCATATCAGGGTATATCAACATATATATCATATATACGTATATCAACATTTTTTCTTCAAGTATTTTTCATTCTTCTTAGGGCTTGAAAAAAAAGTTATAACACATTTTTCAAACATTTGATTCTTTTTTCAGATTGTCACAGTCATGAAGCAGAGGGTTGTATTGTTTTATGTTGAATGCTCAGACGTATGAACCCCCCCTCTGGAGTGGTCATGTCTGTAACTTTATGATCTAAATCCAGTGTTTGGAAAAAAAAAAAAAAATCATGCCCTATGAAGAACAAAAGCACTCTTGGAAAAAAAAAAAAAACTTGATACCAGCTTTAACAATTCATGTATCAGAGGTTAAAACTGTGTGCACGCATACACTGGCTACTCATGAATATGTCATGACTCCTGCAGGGCTGCATCAATCAAAACCAGTCTGGACGTGCCCATTCAGTGAAAAGAAGCAAGCACAGCTATGGAAGAAAAAAAAAAAGTTACACTGTGTGACTGTTTTTCAGGGTCTCGTAGGAGGATAACGTGTGCGCAATGTGCAAAGAAAATGCAGCAAGTACTCAGGAGGAAGGAAAAAAATCCTCAAGTCCTTGTACAGTGAGTCACTGAGGGACGTCATCACAATAAAGGTGTGTGGGGGAAATTCTCCAGAAAATTTTACAGGTGGCACCGCATAGCAATTTGAGAACTACAGAAAGTTTTGCAGGAAACAATCTTCAACTAAAACAATTCATGGTTGCCGATGGTTAGAAAAATCTCTTCCAGCCTTGCATGCAGATTCACAATCTGATTGATATGATGTCACTTACCTGATGTTCTCTCCATTCCTTTTGTTCTTCACCTGCCTCTGTTTCCCTGAGCCAATCACCGTCAGTCAAGGAAGTTCGTATCACTGTAACTCACTAAATGCAGCAGAGGCCTCTACTCCTGTTGGTTCTTTGGAAGTCAAAAACAAAGAGCTGGTGTGTCCATTACTAAATAGTTCTCCAAACTCAAACTGTCAGTATCTATGTGATGTGTGGAGTTTTTAGCAGAGTTTCAGGAGAAGTTTGTTCTCACTTTGTGTGTCCCTCCTCCCTTCCCTTATCACTATATTTCATACGGCTGACTCCTTCTAATAGCTCCCCCCAAAACATCTGTGATAACTGGCATGTTTGCATTTACTCATGTAAAAAAACAGTTTTAACTCCATGTTGATGTGTGGCCCTTGCTAGTGAAAAAAGTGCAAACGTATAACAAGTTGCTGCCAAACAATTAACAATCAATACTGTCATAACAATAATAACTTATTAAGCTCATAGGCAATTAAAGCCTGTTGGTCATGTTCGACTGCACATTCTTTGCATTGCACATTTCATTGCAGTATTTTATTTAAATGTGTTGATACTTCTATTTTTTGTACAAAAGTTTTTATATTTCCTATTTTTGAATTACTTAGTCTTTGTTTTTATACATTTGATATTTAATGTTTTTTCATACTTGTCTTTGTGTAGAGAGAGCTAAAACCTTAGTCAATTTCTTTGTTTGCTTCTTTGAGATACTTGGCAATAAAGGTGATTATAATTCTGAAGGCCCTTGCACACCAGACGTGTATTATTGCACAATTTTTTAATTTTTATTTCAATTTTTTATTTTTTTTTTTAAACCTAATTTTCTCCAATGCAAACTTTCACACCAGCAGCATTAGGCCTTTGCACACCAGACACATATTTTTGATATTTAGTACTATTATAAATATGTAACATATATTATATATTTAATGTTATTTTGATATTTATATTTACTTTTTTTCCCCCATGATTCTCAAAGCGTGAGTTAACACTTCTTCTTCCATTCTTTAATGTGTCAGCACATGAACAGACAACCAGCACATGAAGTATCTGACCTTGCTGTGAAAGATAAACATTACCACCTGTTTCTTTAACATCAGTTAACAAAAAGTATCTGGAAATGGTTATTTTGGTCTTATTTTTCAGACTGAAGGAGGAAAGAGCTTCTCTGCTCTGAAGCTTGTTTTACTCAGACACTGAATCATGTGATTCAGATCTGCATGTGTTACTCACTCTGCTGCTGCTGACATGAAATCCATCCTCTCCCTGCTTCTCTCCTGAACACAGTGTGAATGATTTGGTAATTATGTGGCCTGTGCTATAAATGATAATGTCCTCAGTCATCACACAGAGTGCAGCATGTGCTGTCAGTGATCTGCTGTCATACAGGTGGGAGAAGCTCTAATTATGTGTAAAGATGAGAGCTCACAGGGAGGAGATATGTGAAGTGTTTTATTTATAAATACATGAAGTAGCTCTTTATGTATGGTGGTCATCATCATAAACCGTACTGCACACACTCCACAGGAAATTATACTAAATGTTTTCACACATCAATTTGTTCTATTCATTCATTTTTTTATTTTTATTTTTTTGTAAACAGGTTTGCACTGCTTGAAGAGCATGACTGACTGTAACAAGTGTGTTGGGTTTTAGTATGAATCCTCATCAACTGACATGTCATTGTGTCTCTTTTCTCTGCTCCCTGTGTTAAATTGGAAATAGTTGGTTTGCAGTTTGATGATACACAATGAAGTAACTGTTATGTATTTTTGCAGAGACTGCTCTAGGTATTATAAACCATGTGAAACAGGATTTGTTCATTAAAGCATGTGTCAGATAGTGAGTTTTTCTATATAAAGCCATGTGCTTTTTGTTTTCATTTGGTGATGGTGGTGGTTGGGTGTTCCTGACGGGATCCCGTTGAAAAAAAGTCTAGAAACCGCTGGCCCAAGAAACTGAAAGTTTGAGCGGCTTTATGCAGGAATAAAAAAATCTATTTACATTTTTATAGAGTTAATATATATTTCCAGTCCAGCACCTTCACTCACTGTGGTAAAGATAAGTTTCTGGTCGGCTCATGACAATAACTAAATCCAAGGCTCAGACACAAATGTTTAAACAGAAACAGAAAGTACTTCACACGCACTCTATTTCACTTTATCTAAAATGTTAGCTTTATCTTTATTTTGTAAATTTTATTGTGTTCTTTTTTTTTTGATGCATTTGTATGCTAGTTTTGATTAATTCTACTTTTAAAGTTAATCTTATTTTTTTAACTCAATGTTATTACACTTTGATTTGGACTTTATCCTTATTGATTAATGAATGAGGGTAATGAAGTCTTATCTCATCTTGTCTTAAAATCACAGCCACGTTGGAAATACAAAAATTAGGCAAGAGGAGACACAACAAAATGTCCGAGGAATGAATTTCTTTTGGGAAGGAAGGAAGGAAATCAACGTGACTTTGATTTACAGACACAGACCTCTTGAAACTCACTAGACCGGACAAACAAGTACAAGAGAAAAGGAGACATGGGCTATTTATACACAAGGTAATGGGGCACAGGTGGAAACAATGAGGGCAGGGACATCAATCATAAAGGTGGGGGACACCTCAGAGCAGGAAGTGATGTTTTCAAAAACAAGAGGAAAGACAGTCATGTAAAATAAAAAAGGACAAGACAAACAGAAGATTGAATTAACATTGGTGATAAGACTTGACAGCATGGATAGAAAACTGATCAAGACAACTTCTCACAGACACAGAGTGACGAGGTTATGTACTGATTTGTGGTCAGATGAAATGAACTGTGCAGTGAAAACAAGAACATTCGTAAACTTAGATTTGTAACCATGAGGTTGTTAACAAAGAGGTTACAAAACTGACCTTTCGACATCCCCTTCTGCAGCTGTAGTGAGGTGATGCTCTTTTTATGATGCTCTAGTTCCAATTAATACGTGCACAAATATATGCACACTGCAAATTCTTCTGCATTCATTTCTGCAGTGTTTCATGTTTACCATTATTTGAATCTAGAGCATGAGGCAAAAGTTGTTTGCAAGATTTTTCTGATGACATATAACCATTACAAGCACCAGCATGTGTATGATAACGGGGACTGGTGGTTCTAGCTTTGCTAATGTTAGCCACCGTCAGTAAACAGTTTTTTTTTTTTTATTGCCATTAATATTTATTGAGCAGATGTCAATGACGTGACATTTGGCACATATGTTTGTATGTTTAGAGTCTTTTCACTTAAGTTTACAAAAGAAAGACTTACGTTAAAATGAGACTTGGATGTTAAGCCTCCTATCAGGAGAAATAAAATTTGTTTATAAGTGCAGTTGTCAAACATACAAACTTGCACAGATCCACAGATAGAATGCAGCATAGATTTACAGAATAAGCGTAAGAGTCTTGGACCTCAAAAAAAAAACCTTCCTCCTCCTCAGCTGAGCTCTGTAGCGGACATTAAAGCGCACAATTATGTAATCCCAGTGAGGATGAAGATAAATAATAAGCTGGTCTCAGTCTGGGAGAGCCTGTGGATTTCTAGAGTACAAAAGAACAAGATGTCATCTGTTGAAAAAATGTTCTGTATTTCCTTTACATTATTTTTTTTATATTTCTTTAACTTTCAAAAAGCAGATTCTGTAACCACTGTGCAAGAGTCATAGGGTTGAGAGACTTCGACTGTTAAAGTTAACGTCATCTTGTGAGTTAAAAATAGTTATCTCCTTTTTTACAGAATAAAAATGACTCGACTCAGCTGAAGTCTCAAAAAATCCACTTTCAAAACGAGTCACAATCTAAAATCATACGTGTGTAGGAGCTACCAGAAAAATCCAGCTCTACCATCATGTAGGAGTACAAAACATAATGTAAAAAGAAAACTATTAAAGACTAACTGACTCCTCATGTCCAAACTTTGCCAGCTCAACTCTTCAAGAAAGCGCCAAATATCAGCTCAGCTCTGAGACCCAACTTGAACACAGGAATTAAAATTAGGTGTGAAGAAATAACCATTCTTTTGGCTGATAATCTCATTTTACTTTGCAGGTCATAATGATGGGTCTGTGTCATATTGAGACAGTTTCTAATTTCTCTGCCAGAGCTTTTCTGTCCAGGAGAAGTTGATTTTTCCGATGGAATAAATGAATTTGTCCTCATTTTCCCTCTTGAGTGGTTTTCCTTTTTAGCACACTGGTGAATACACTTGACTTCAGTAATCCTGGGACTTTGTATTTTAATGTATCTGAATGTGAATGTCAGTGCATTTTATGTTCAGAAGTCATCCCTCTTGGGCAGTGATTCCCAACCTGTGGGCCGTGACCCCATGGTGGGCCGTGAATGTATTGCAAGTGGGCCGCCCAAAATAATATGATTTTAGTGGAGTGTAATTATATACAAAACACGATACAAATACATAAGTAAAGACACAAATATACATTAAAATTTCTTTAAATGTTACAACTCGGTTTCGAATCTGGTTTGGAAATTTAAAATGTTAAATTTTAATACAAGAAAACATCCATAAGAAAGGCATGTTAGTGGCCAATAGGAATATAACCTGACTTAAACTTAGGTTAATGATACACGACTCAGTGTGTGACTCAGTGTGTGATAAAAAATATGTAATAAAACCCAAAACATAATATCTTGTCAGAAATGTAACATAAATGCCAAGCCTGGAACACAACAAAAATAATGTATTAAAAGCCAAACTGTGACAAATTGTAGCACTTTGGTAAAAAGTTATTTTGTTTTGGACTCAGAATCTGTTACATCATCGAGTAGTTATTACATTTTGAGTTTTATTACATGTTTTAAATTACATTTCAAGCTCAGAACGTTTGTCACATTATCTACCAGTTGTTACATTTAGAGTTTTATTACATTTTGGGTCGTTGTTACAATAGGGATCTAATAACATTTTATATTCTCTGGATTTATGAGGTTGGAAGTGGGCTGCAAACATTTTTGAGACTTCAAAGTGGGCTCTGAGTTGGAAAAGGTTGGGAAAAAAATGAGACACTTCTCTGAGTAGATTGATTTTGATGTCTGTGGTTGATGAATGTAATTCCTACTTCATGTTCAGTTGAATACAGGGGGGTCATTAATTAGACTGTTACCCTTTGAAGTCAGAAATGGCAGCTCTGCTTGTGTCCACTAATTACATAGACCTCATCTGTTTTTTTTTTAATATGATGGAATAAAAATAGTTAGAAATATGACCAGCAGGGGCGCTAACTCTCCTTATGCTCTCCATAGTGTCTGATAAGGTCACTGTTCTATGCAGGATCAGAGCGGAAAATCCTTCATGTTACACCTGAACATGTTAAAAGGTAAAACTTCCTGCATGGATTGTGATGTGAGTTGGATGTTGTGTGAGGTGATGAAAGTGACGCACAGACACAAGTGGTCATGCTGCAGGAACAGGGCGGATCTTAGGACCCGTGGCTCCATGTCTTGAGGAATAATAAAAGTTGTGGTTAACCGTGTGTTGTGGACGCGCTGGGTCCAGCTTGAAAGTGTGTGTTTGTGTGTGTGTGTGTGTGTTAGTGTGAGTGCTGCTGGCTGGTGCACGGTGCGGTGTGCACGCTGCAGCGGTGCAACAACAGCCGGCTGATCCGCAGGGCTGCACGCGCGCTCTGACGGGCTGGTTGTGGGCTGGTCCGTCCGCGTTTTCCGGAAGAGAGGGTGTGAAACATGGGACACATCTGAGGTCAGCAGCTGATCCCGCTGCCTGCCACACACGGAGCTCCGCAGCTGTGTGTCTGTCTGTGTGAGTCTATGAGTGTGTGTGTGTTTACTGATGCCCGTATGTAAGTGTGTGTGTCCATAATCTGCTGCGGACGGAATCAAACAGGCTCCGCGCGTCAGAGCGGGACGCCTCTGGATCCTTCAGCAGAGGCGCTTGAAGGAGCTCGCACACAGCCGCGCGGTAATTCAGGTGAGTGAAACTTTTACCATCAGCTCATTATGGCCGCAGTGATGTGACGCTGTGTCAACATTGGGGAAGTCTGCTCCCGTGCACTGCAGCTGTATTACCCGTGCACGTGTTGTATTGTTGTTGAAGATATCGACTCCTCTGCAGTACTCTGACATTTCCACCACTTTACGCGCAGACACGCACAATACAGCGAGCCATGCATGCACACCGCTAATGAACCACTGATCCGTGTGATGCACCTGTCGTCACACACAGGTACATACACAGGAGTTCAATAAACGCAGAGCTTTAGCTGGGTCGTCCTGAGAGGTCCCGACCCAAGTGTTCCCTAACAAACTGAGGATTTAATTTCTCTTTAATCTCAAGGAATTAGTGCAGTGACACAGAGGAAGGATGTCTATCTGACCACAGGTCCACCCTGCTCTAGAACAGAAAGGAGACGGAAACAAGGTCTGGGGCTAAAGTGATTTAATGATCCTGAACTGATAGATTTTAGTATTGATCAGTCATGTTGTGTGTTGTGTTTCTCATTAAAAGCCCCTCCCTTGTGTTTTAACAATACACCTACCATCTCCAGGGTTTGGACAGCCAGTGAAATATTTCCTCCTCCAGCTGTTTTCCAATATATGGCTGAATCTCCATAAGCAAATAGACCTTGTGTGCAGTGATGACCTGTCTGTGGACACACAACAGCCACAGCAGTGGATCTATAATTGTGGTTTTTGGCCATTTCAGTGTATTGACTCAGCTCAAAGTTACTGTAGATTATCTATCTCGCTGCTCGACTGTGACTCTGTATCAAATGAGCTTCGTGTCTCCCTCAAGTGGTGCTCATTCCCCCAGGCTGACAGGATGTTTAATCCCTCTTTCATGATGCACGGGGATGAATTGTTCCTTTCATTTGCTGAAGAATGACTTCAGAATGAATTCACTGCACCTTGAAACTAAGCGAGGGCTCGACTGATGCTCAGCAGATTCCTGATGTAAAGTCTGCACGGTGTCTGCTCAGCAGAGAGAAAACCGCTCCGGCTCTTGGTTGGGTGACTCTGACAGTTTGGTGATTTAAATATTCTCGGGTCGATATTCAAAATGAGCTCTGCTGAGTTGGCTGGAGACTGACTTGCAAATTTGCTGATGTGTTTGTGTATTGTTGCTGAGCAATTCAACTTCCTCATTGTGGTTTTACAGTATGTTTTGCATGCAACTGTGTGAGGAATAAATAACAGGACTGTGCCATGATGCATATTATAAAAAGCTGTATCTGGCTGAATATGGTATCTAATTTTTACAACATGTGGGTGTCTAGCATTGTGTCATGTTGTGCAGCTGAATCCTGCTGGAAAATTGTGGTTTGGCTGGTTATATGAGAGGGAAAGAGAATGTAAAGAATGTGTGTGGAAAGTGCAGTTTTCACATACCTTAGTTAATATCACACATAATATCAACGGCAGAACTAACCATTGAAGACCAAACTCACCTTGTTTTTCCTTCATCAAAAATTGTGCCTGCACAGCAACAACATTAATTTAGATCCACAAGCAGCTTCATTTCAGTGCATTATCAATTTAAGATCTCAGAAGATAACATAAATAGGCGTTATTCAAACATTAAATCAAAAGGTTGATGTTTTAATATGAGGATGAAATAAGATAAAAAGATAAAAACATGTTTTCTGACTTTCTTCAAGCCACATCTGACATCTGAAGGGGCTTTTAGCTGAGCTTCTGCTAATGTTTGCTCAGTTTTCTTTCAAAGCATACAGCCAGCTTCAAGGTTAGGTTTCCTATACTGTTCAGCTGAGTTTTCTTTGTCAGCATAAACTAACAGGTGTTATGGACTTGTGCTCTGATTTTATTGAAAAAAAAAAGACAGTACGAAAAAATCAGAGTGCAGGTTTCCTTGCTCGATAATTAATCACAGTATCTATTGCAATGTGAACTATTAAGAGTTCTGGGTTTATCATTATAACGACACATAGTTAGACTGTGATGGATTGTCCCTTAAATGCAGTTAGTTGTGGGTCAATGAGGAGAAAAAGTGTATCACTGAAAACCGTCTTTTTCAGGATGGGAGGTGGAAAGAAAGAGATTTGTGGTCTTTTGCCCCCCAATAAATGACACAAGCAAACCAACACAATCTAGAAGGGTTGCCCTACATTTCCTTCTAGCAAATGCAGGATGTTTAAATGCTGAGCAGCGCCAAAGTTTTGAATAGCACTGGCATTTGTTTAGGCCCTGGTATTGGTTGATATCACTCCAAAGACATTGAGATCACAAAAAATTAAAAGTCCAGTTCAAGTCTGCTATCTGAATCAGACATGAGTCAACTTTTAAGTCACGATCTCTAATATTGTCAGCAAAACTGAAGTGTTTGTTGTTTTCAGTGATCAGCAGTGATTCACTCACAGGCTCTTGTGCAGTGTCTGGACTGCAGGACAGGTTTCAATATTAAAATGCTAAGTTGTAAGTTGTTGTAATATTAAGTTGTTGAGCCAACTTTTGTATTAATGCACCATACAAATAGAAGTCACAGCTTTAGCCATCATGTTTGAAGATCTAGAGACAGAAAGTAACAGTTTGGCCTCAGTGTCAACAAGCAGAAGGGGAGTGTGCAGGAGCCCCTCCAGTGGATGGGTTAGGCGTGATGAGTCTGTGAGGTCTAAATCAGCATCGTCAGTATCACTTCTGTTTCTCGTGGCGGCTTTTTTGTTGCTGAATGTGCTGACGCATGTAACCCCCGAACACTTCTACATGTGGGCTTTGGTAATCATAGCAGAGCTTCGACCCAGCTCCTGAAAAAGAGGACACGTCAACAGCTTCCAGCTCCTTCAGCTCCTCTGGGAAATCACTTGAGAACAGTGGAGGAGAAAGAAATGAGCATTATGTGTGTGTGTGTGTGTGTGTGTGTGTGTGTGTGTGTGTGTGTGTGTGTGTGTGTGTGTATGCTTCAAGTGAGCATGTGCTGGTTTGTGTGTGTATACTGTTGTTACTATATGAATGTCTATAATAAATCTCATAAACTGTTTTACAAGTTGGCCTGGACAGCATTCACTGGTTTCATGTCGAGCTGAGCTGAGCTCTGATAATCAGAGAATCAACAGAGATGGTTTCTGTGTCTCAGCTGCTCTGTGCTGGCGCTGCTTCTCTTATTGCAACAATTTTCTGTTTTTCATCCGTCTTCCTGATTGATCGTGATCACTGAATTGCTAAAGAGCTGCATTCAGCGGTGCAGAATGCATTTTTCTTTGGTACACTCAAACCAATAGACCCTTGTATTTGTTCCATGTGTAATTACGTGACGTATCCTACAAATGAAGAGCAGCATTATTCACATGTTCCCTCTCAAGTGTGCAAGAGGGAGTGTGTGCTTGTGTCTTTGTGCTTGTGCTTGTGTGTGTGTGTGTGTGTGTGTGTGTGTGTGTGGATTATGACTGAGACATTTGCTGGCACTTGGAAAAGATGGGAATCAAAAGCCATACATGACCTTGACCTCAGCTTTTCTAGATGCATTCATGATGCACACTTCCCATCAAAGGTTTGAACTTCTGCGCTAATGAATTGAAAGCATCCAAATGTTGTTTCAATTTCATTTTAAGAAAACTTTTCCTAAGACAGACATATCAAGGACTTTCTTTTCCACAATGTTAGGCAACTTTTGAAGTGTCTTGTCTGTCTGTCTGTCTGTCTGTCAGGAGTGTGCGGCGGCTCAGCAGCACGGGTGAATCCACTCTGAGAAGCTCATTTTCTGAAGTCTGACAGGTTTTCTCAAAACTACAGCTGTGAGCACAGAGTAGCAGCTGCACCTGTTGTGGTGTTGCTGTTTGAGAGTTAGCACTGCATCCAACACTCTGTCCTGGAGTTGGCTCTCAATGCCTGAAAGCTCTCAGGGTGTGTGTGTGTGTGTGTGTGTGTGTGTGTGTGTGTGTGTGTGTGTGTGTGTGTGTGTGTGTGTTTGTGTGTGTGTGTGTATATGCTGATTGATTGTCAGGGAATCACTGTAGTGTGTGCTTACAGTATACCCTCTGTGTAAAAAACAATCAAAGAAAACAAAAAAAGAGTAATTTATATCTGAAGTTGCTTTAAAAGGACAATTTATTTTGTATTTGGTATCTTTCAGTAGTCAGAATAACTGGGAAAATGTTGTTAAACTGGGGGGCATTTCCCTTCTGCACATGCTAGATGTTGAAATGCTGAGCCCCATTTTAACATTAAACACTTTCTTACAGCAAAATTTGATGCCCCTTCTAAAATCAAACAGTTTTTTATACTATGTACTTGTTGCTATTGACACACGGTCAAGCTATTGGGGTCAGCATTAGACAGATGCTATTGGCTGACATTGTCTTTGTGCATGTACCTGCATGAAAAAGAGTCGCTGTGTGATTTAAATATTGATGTCATCACTGAAAAATCTGTGATTGACTTTGATCTGCAAAACCACCCCTGTTCCTACATCCTCCAAATGATTAAACTTTTGTTTTCACACTTCCCCACACCTCACCTTTTGTGTCCCCCCAAAGATCGCATCCTGAATACCCCCCCTCTCAGAGCCTTTGATTTTAAGATCCTTTGTTCTCAAATGTACCTCAGACGGAGAAGGTGTAAAACAAAGCCCAGGGGAGTGGTCTCACGACTATAAGTTTTTCAGACGTTCATCACTCGTTGTCACTTGGCATCCATACTGCTTGTGTGTGTTAACTGACCTTTTCTTTGCAAAGAAAATAAAACTATTGTCGGCCGGCAGAAGTCTTTATTTCATTCTTTACCAGAGTTGGGGAAAAACGGTATCCACAATTTGGTGTCAGAAGTGGGATCCCTCGAGCAATCGTCTGGGGCACTACATGGACAGTGACAGGCCATCCTGGAAGAGAAAAATTTCCAGCCTCCTAACTCGAATCCCTTTTCAGAGAAAGGAGGACTGACCGCAGCTGCCCCAGATCATTGCCGCTGGGATCCTACGAACAAAAATTTATGGAAAACTATCTGGTAAGCATTGAAATACTGACTTCTAATTCTTTTTTTTNGGTGCAATCTTAGCTTTTGCCGATGGAGTTCTGCTGACATCACAGCAGCCTCACAACATCTGCCCAACACCACAACAAAAGGAGTATTCAACACTCACAGTGGCCTACAACAACCTGATGAGGACAACAGTACTCCAGACATGGGGGAAATTCATCTCTGCAATTGTTTTCTTGACTGGACTAAAACCAAACAGCCTCAGTCATCAAGATTTCTTGCATTGGCTGGAATGGTGCACGCATGTCTGTGCTTTGCGGACTTGCCCAGGAGTACATACTTTCAAGTAAAAGGACTGTGACCAGTCTACGGATACAGAGGAAAAGGAGCCTTGTTTTCTCTGTGACCAGAATGGACATTGGAGACATGATTGTCTTAGAAACACCCTAACAAGCCCAGCAGACAAGTCAGACTGAGAAGCGCTACGGGTTGCCGGAGGGGGATGGACTCCTGCTGACAAGCCAAACCAACTTATGCGTTCTGAGGAAGGTACTACACCACACTTACACACATATAAAGAGCATCACACTTACACTTACACACACATATAGAGCACCACACTTACACACACATACACATATATAGCAGACTAACACACTCTCTTGGGGAGTTTAAAAAAAAAAAAAAAAAAAAACACCACTGTTTTAACATTTTGTTCAGTTTGCATCTGACAATTTCAAGAAGTGAAACATTATGTTATTTAAGTGGGAAAATTCTTTAAAAAAAAAGAAAAAAAAAGGAGGGATTATGTGCACTCGTTTGGTTCATCAGGTCAAACAATCAGAGAGACCAGTACTTTTCAACTGTAATGTTCAGTCATATACAAATTTCGAGCAGGAGTTTTGCTTTTTGAAGTCTGCCCTATTAACTTGATGGGCAGAGACTTGATGTGCAAATTAGGGTTTTATCTAATCTCAACCCCTGAAGGTGTGAAAGTTTGCAACCTATCTGATCTAGAACCAGTTTTCACATTCTTTTGTCTACCACACCGCTGACCAAAATTACGCATATCAATGGGAATTACAGTCTTTATCAACCTCTTCTGAACTTCTTAGAGAAGCTCAGGGAAAAGTTTTAACAACTGCAACAGATTTCATGACACCAGACTAGGGAAGGGGATTAGGCACCCCAAACCTAGTCTGGAACAGGCGGCGGCGGAATTGCAAAGTTCCGAGGGCACGTTAAAGACGTCATATAGTGCTGGGGAGAGGACTGAAGGCCCCCGTGTCTGATGAAGTATGAATGAACATACTGCCGTGGTACCGTCTAGTCGGCGCACTGGTCGCATGTAGGTGTGTGGGCCAGGCGTGGTACGTGGGTGACAGCCCACACCTAGCAGAGGGGCGCAACAGGTGACCTCTGTGAACAGGCAAGGCTGGTGAAAACGGTCAAAGTTCCTATAGCCCATAGCGAAGTGGGGTAGGGATCAGACCGTCGGTTCCCAACTGGGTGGCTTGTAACCACTACGGGGTCCTGCTTCATGGACTGGGGATCGCTATCGACTGGGTCACCGGCCGGTCGGGTCGCAGAGGGCAGTAAGACCATGTTGATGGCCGCCGCGCTCGGCTCAATGTACAGTCAGGCCACTACAAGCTGAAACCGAGTGAGTTAGTAGGCGAGTAGTGCTTCTGTGATCAGTGTTTTTGAAAAGAAAACACTGGGAAGCAGAAGGCTGAGTTGTCAATCCAGGGGAGCCTGGGCGGAGANTAACCACTATCAATGATCCTTTGCTGTAGGGAAGGGGATATTTCAACCTCAGTCTCTATTCCCAGCGCCTTTCCAGCAATACAGTGACACCCGAGAAAAGTCACTGTGGAAACACTGCAATGTCACGCAAAAGAAACAGAGAACAAACCTTTCCTGTGTACACATTTGTTTGTTTGTTTGTTTGTTTTTGTTTTGTTTTTTCTATTTCCCTCACTTTACAAAATTGACACATGGACTGGACCATGTGTCAAACAGGGGGAATATTGGAGATCTTGTCAATCCAGGGGAGCCTGGACGACCTCCAGACAAGGCGACCACAAGGAGAACCAACAGCTAGGCGGGGCACCCACCAGACAACACAACCACTGTGCAGAACAACAACCAAGCGAGACAACCACCACGCAAGGCAGTCGCCGGTCAAGGCGACATAAAGGCGGGCAACGACCAGACAAAGCAACCCCCAACCCCAAAGCGCAAGAAACGATGACACAAGGAAAAAATGGAACATTCACCTGCAGTTGTTTATCCCGCATTCTGGACAGCGAGTCAAACTCGTGCATCACCATCTCTGATAGCCCCATATAACATTCCTGAGCCACTAGTAAAGGAGTCGTTTCTGAGACTAAGACTATTACTGTAAGACATCTCTTAAGAACAAACGTCATTCTGTCCCCTCAATAATAGAATGAAGTAACAATAATAAAACTCATTTGTACAGCACTCATTTCAATTCTTCAAAATTTTTCTTTTTCTTCATTTTAGTGATCAATTAATGATCAGAAGAGGGGAATTGTGATTTAAATATTGATGTCATCACTGAAAAATCTGTGATTGACTTTGATCTGCAAAACCACCCCTGTTCCTACATCCTCCAAATGATTAAACTTTTGTTTTCACACTTCCCCACACCTCACCTTTTGTGTCCCCCCAAAGATCGCATCCTGAATACCCCCCCTCTCAGAGCCTTTGATTTTAAGATCCTTTGTTCTCAAATGTACCTCAGACGGAGAAGGTGTAAAACAAAGCCCAGGGGAGTGGTCTCACGACTATAAGTTTTTCAGACGTTCATCACTCGTTGTCACTTGGCATCCATACTGCTTGTGTGTGTTAACTGACNAAGACAGGGGAGTTATTATCTTACTTCATTGTTATTATTTTCTCATTTGTACAGCACTCATTTCAATTCTTCAAAATTTTTCTTTTTCTTCATTTTAGTGATCAATTAATGATCAGAAGAGGGGAATTGTGATTTAAATATTGATGTCATCACTGAAAAATCTGTGATTGACTTTGATCTGCAAAACCACCCCTGTTCCTACATCCTCCAAATGATTAAACTTTTGTTTTCACACTTCCCCACACCTCACCTTTTGTGTCCCCCCAAAGATCGCATCCTGAATACCCCCCCTCTCAGAGCCTTTGATTTTAAGATCCTTTGTTCTCAAATGTACCTCAGACGGTCTTCCACATTTTGTTTCGGGTCCCCTCACCAGAGTGCTGATATTCAAAAAGTCTGCAAGTAGTGAGCAACAGTGAACCGTAGGTATGACGAACACACACAATTGACTGGAAAAGAAACGTTTCTTTTATTTTGATAACAGCCGGCCGTCTTCAGAAATAAAGTAAGAAATGGTCTCAACCCCTTTTTGCCATAGGTGTGCTGCACCATTGTTGAAAAAATGTATATAAACAGAGATATTCAGAGGTCTTATCATAAATGTAGGCTACCACAAAGTCATTATTAGTTATTTTATTGATCACCAGCCAGCATTACCTTTTCAGTCACCAGTTTAAAATCTAAATATGGAAAATAAATTAAACTACTGAACTAATCCCATGACAACTTAAAGAAATACATCAGCTCTTTGTCTTCAGTATTTGTAATGGGGAACTCTGTGATTTTGGGCGGAATTTGTGTGCACTTTTAAAAAGGTACGATTGTTCAAACCTAGACGTATTTGAGAATTTATGAAAAGAAGTCTCGACCGTAACACCAAGAACCCTAGTCCAACAACAACACAACTAGGTGGTGAAACTCTACTGTATAGACTTGTTGATAACCTACTTAAAGGGAGTCCCCCTTGTCGACATCTGTCCTTCTCTTTAAATTCGAGGTCGGCGTCCGAGTTTTGACAGTCCCTTGTTTTCCTCAGAGCAGTCAGAAAGAAAGCAGGACTATCAAAGAGTGGTGGAGAAGGGTCAAACTGAGAGTCCACAGTTTTATTTTCTAATCTCACATCCATGGGCAGACATCAGGGACACAGATATCTCTTGTAAACACAATAAGACATGCTGTTTTTTCACTCTACTAGCTGTGCATTGTGCCTCTGCTTCAGTGGTGAATGATAAATATTGAGAGATTGACCTTATGGCAAGACGAGACAAGCAGAGACTGTCTGTATCATGTATATCTCATCTGTTATGCATTTTTCCAGTGAGCCCACATTTGTAAAACACAGGAAACATGAGCTGCTTAGTATTCCTATCACTAGTTAGCAGGAAAGATGTTTCCTGTAGCGTCTCATTTCTGGGATGATTCAACAGAAATTCAAACTCAGACATAAGTGAAGGTGAAAGCTGTAAATAAATATGAATTATTAGGCTTACATGATAAAGATGTGGAGTGAACACAAAATAAGACGACGAGAACAAATTAAAGATTGAAGCAAGCCAGTTTTAAAGCTGTAAAAAGGCCTGATCCCTCATAGTGTGGACTGCTCTTGTGGCAAATATGGTGAAATGCATTGCTATCCATCACACCGCTGTCTTAAAGAGGGGGTATTAAGCCATTCAAATGCTGTAGAAATCCTTCAACCTGTAGACTGCTCAAAACAGTCCATTCTAGAAAAATGGCACATGATGAGGTCATCACATACGGGTCTACTAACTGGTTTATAACATGTTGGAGGGGCGGACCTTAAACACCAAGGTCTGCCCATAACTTCACCCCCGAAAAGGCTGGCCAATCAGAAGGAAGGGGGGTTTGTAGAGAGTGGGGCTTTAATGAAACAGCAGCTAAAACAAAGTGTTTCAGATGCAGAAATAAGGGTTTTCATAAAACACCTGTGTGAGAGAAATAGAGACTATTATTTTTAACCGTGAATCGTGTAAAGTTACGATGGGGGAGCTAAATGGACAGAATAAAGCCAAAAAAAGAAAAAGAAAAAAAAGAAAAAAAAAAAGCATATACCCCCTCTTTAAAAACACATTATGCAGAAATGAGATGTCTCCCTGATCACCCTTTCTGCTGCTGAAGCTATGGTGGCATTTGAGGACAAAAAGATTCTGTGATGCATGAAAAGTATGAACGCCATTTGTCAAGGTTTTAACATCTAAAGCGTCTGTCGATCATAATTTTTATGAGCATGACACAACTTCTTCATCTACTTCTTCCCTTTTTGCTTCAAATGCTTCTCAAACAGACTCTTACTTAATGCCAAAAAATAAATACATAGATAAATAAAAAATTAAATATTTCTTACTTTGAGACAGACTCCAAGAGCACATATTCCAAATTTTTGTCAGCTACAAGACAGAAAAATGATGATTATAAAACCTGAAGTAAAACATTTCAGACTCAATTTGTTTTTGGGAGCTCTGCAGAGTATGGACACAAGAGCACACGTACAGGTGCTCATTACTTCATACTGTCCAAAGGGGCAATAAAATGACCCACATTTGCATATTATTAGCCTTCATTATTCAAAGCACCACCAGTGAGGACTCTGGGGGATCTCAGGTCTTTTAACCTCATTCAAGTGGAAGCCTACGCTCAGACTGATTTGCACTTCTGTCCCGTTCCCATTAGTCAGCTCATGAAGGACACCAGCAACAGTGAGACACACACAGGAAACCAACATCAGGTAGTTTTCATCAACTCTCAACTCATGATAAAACATACAACTGTGTAGTAAGGTAATGGTAAACAATAGAGCAGATATTCACTCATGTGTTTGCTTCATTGAAAGAGTTATTCACAGTTTTTGATGAAGAAATATGTCAGTAAAATCTCTCTGGTTGGCTTAAAAAGAACAGCGGCTGTAAGTTAGTTCAGCACAACATCAACTTCCTTTGTTGACAAATGCTTCTGTCATGGTTTAGGGAGGTAAAAACTTTTCCAGCCAAACATGATCTGGACTTTTAGTCTCATTATCAGTTATTTAAAATGTATTTTCCAATAAAAGATGACAAATTTGTCCTCTCTAGCTTTGAAACAAGAGGGAAAGCTAAAGAAAGTGGCAGCTAAATCAGCAGTTTTCAGGTTTTAGAGTTAAAAAGACACCAAATTCAAGGGGGGAAATAGGTTTTATGGTGTTTATCAAGTGATAAGATGCTTTGCTTTGGAGAGGAATAAACCTCACAGTATAGATGTGCTCTAAACCTCATGGACCAAACAAATAAGGAATGAGAAATAAAGTTCGATACAGGTGCTTTTTTGCATGCAAGAAGTTATATTTGAATTGATGGGTCTTTTTTAAAAGCTCCCTTATGGTCCACTTGCCCATGAAAAACACTAAAGAGAGATCTATTGAATAACCCTGGCAGTGGTTATCTATTGGTTCACTTTGATTTTTATTTATATAACAGTGTTCAACTTTCAACCATGAAAAATCCATTATCTAATTACTATTATTGGATTATAATTTTGCACATTTTTTGATGAAAACAGGATCCATATTTCTGCATCTTGAGCCGTGATGGGAGGGACAATGACTCGACTGGGTTGTCCACCAATCACACTGATCTGAAATTTCTTTTTTGCTCTTAGGCTTGAAGGTAATGAGGCAAGAGAGGCATAGCAGTCCTCTATAGTGCAGATGGTACAAAATGAAGAAAAAGAAACATGCATTCACAATCTTTCCACAAGGGAGTGTTGATGCAAGGGCTGAATGATATGGACAAAAATTCAAATCTCATTATACATACCAGATATCTCTTTATGGATATGACAGGTCTATGGGTTCAGTGAAATCTGTGTTATTAATATAAGTGCCACATTATCAAAGCCAGAAATGCAGGAATTGAACATTGAATCTATGTTTTTCACCTAGCACGAGTGAAAGTGCAATAATGATGGAGGGTGGCTTATTTTTTGCCATCCAATGTGCTGACTCTGTGCTGTGTGTATGCGTCCCTCCATCCCAAGCTCCCCCCCTTGGATGTTTGCCATTGGCTTGCTTCAACTATCAATCCACCACAAGCATGAAATGAGGTTTGTTTTTGGCTGGCTTTGAGATATTGATATCTTGAATGTTCATATCTTGATGTAGAAATGATTATTGTATATCCCTAGTTGACAGAAGCTTGCACGAACACTGTGTTTTATTCTGTTTTTGATCGTAACTTGAAAAAAAGTTGGCGTCATGACAAAGACCGAAGAGTATTTGGACATGGTACCATTTGTTGTTCCTGAAGTTTGAAACAATTTACAATCTGACTTTAAAACTTCGTTAGCCTGAGCATTTTTTAACCATTTGTGGAAATTCTTGAACCGAGGCTGTCCGTGTGCTATTTTTTTATTTATGCAGAAATAACCAAGAAAGGCAACCAAAAGCATTTCAACCCAAGATTCCCTTGATGAATGGTGTAAATGTAAGAAATAAAGAGAGAGATAGTGCTGTTTTGGTGGTAAACAAAGATGTTTATGAGAAACCCTGAAGCACTCTTCTGAGGAGCAAAGGTGAAAGACCTTGACTCAATCAGCCTTTTTAAAGTGGGGCTGAGAAACGGTGGCAGTAAGAGCAGCTTTCTTCAAGGCTTTTCATCACATGCGTTGTCTGTGTTTTTTTTATTTTTCTTTAAGAGCTCCTTGAATTGTGGTCACTCATGATTTAAACTGAAAGCCTTTTGTAAATGCTTGTAACTTGACTTCACAGCTGTGTAATACAGCGATAAAAAAGAACCTTACATGTCCTTAGACAGCATTTTTAGGTTGGAATTTGTCAACTCCTTTTAGAGACAGAGAATGTTTGGTGTTTTTAGATTGAATATGAAGTCTCTTTAACTTTCATATCCTGAAGGTGTAACTTGATGTCTTGTTACCTTGTCACATAAACCTGCTATGTTGTCCATATGCCTGATGAGCTAACTGAGCTAACTGAGCTAACTGATGGCTGGTTAAGTTTACGTCTGTGCGCTGTCAGAAACCTTCCTCAAACCCCGTCACCATCCTGTCCCCTGTGTCTTCCTGTCACAGTGGACTCTTAAGGGTTTTGCCTCTCTGACAGGTTAACATCTGTCCTACGCCTGAACATCATCTCCCTTCACTCTACAGTGTAGGACAATGTGCAGGAGTGATTGATTTTTTATTTCAATAATAAAGAGCTGAAGATAGTAAATAGTTTTCTCAGTAATTTAAAGTGAAAAGCCCACACATTTGCTCCCAGAGGCTAACACAACCCACATGTGTCAACTCTCTGGAACATTCAGTAGTAGTGAGATGTGCAGAAGCAGATGGTGTTTTCTTTGTTTACGTCAGATCCCAGGGAAACACGGGTGTTTCTAATGTGTTAATTAGTTTCTGTGTGATGAACAGGTGTGTGTTGAAAACAACAGGGAGGAGGCAGTTTCTAAATAAAGACATGGACTCGTCCCACATCCATGATGCTGGAGGTGGTAGATGTTTAAAGGTTATATTTGCAAGGACTTCCAAATGCATACTTTATGCTGCTTAAGACAAATACTGCTGCTGGTGGCTTACAAAAACCGACACATCAGCTGGTTTGTTGGGTTACATCATGTTTTTAAGTAGATATGCACAGCTGCTGACTAACCACAGAGCTGAAGTCTGATGGAGTTATTGTAAAATAGACACAGTTGTGTGGTTTCCTCCTAATGGCTGGACTTCATGAGCAAACAGGCACCAAAAGAGGAAAATAATCAGAAATGAGAAGAGGAGCTTTTATGGTTCCTCAGCTGAAACAGAACTGAGCTGTGGGAAATCAGTGCTTTGTTGGTGCGAGAGAAGAGAGTTCAGAGCTGAGAGCAGGGCTGTGCATGTTTAGATACTTTCACCTGAACTTATTGCCAGGTAAACTAATTATTGCTATTTTTTTATTGAAAGCCTTAAGGAACAGTCATATGTTGTTTCAAAAGTGTGGCATAGCCCTTTTGTGCCCTACTGAGCTGCTCTACTACCAGGATGTAGACAAGCACTGATAACTTGTCGTCAACACAGACACAGGTTGTAGGGCTGTCACCAGTGACCTCGATATTCAAATAAACATTCAAACAAATATCCGTAACTGAAGTGTAAATAAATATTTGAATGTAAAATATAGAGGTGTCCCCAACTAAGAATTTACAAAGTCGAATCTGATTCATCTGATCCTGCCGATTGTCGACTGATAGTCGAACGTATCATCTTACCCGTTTAAGGTGGAAAGCCATGTTTGTTGTTGTGGAGTGATATGAAAGGACTTGCTCACACAACCTGCATTTGACTTTTTTTGGATCATCTTTGACTTGATCAAAATGTTTCCACACTGCTGAAGTTTTTTTCTCGACATTGTGAGCCTTTTAAAGTTAAGCCAAATCACCACAAAGATGCTGCTCTGTGATGGTGCTCTGCTCAAAATTGGATTGTGCCACCCACCATGGTGGGTCATTCACAAGCACTAAATAGATAGAATATTAGATTAAAGTACAAGTTAAGTAATTTTTTCCACAGTATATTTGATAGGCTAACATGTATATCAAATAGGCTTTATATCATGTTTATTTGGAAAAAAAACAAGCAATTCTATGTAAAATCAGTCATTCAGCCCTCAGACAGCTGTAATGGAATGGTCCTCGTTTCATAACCACATTTTGCAACGCTTCAACTGTATGATTGGCCTTCAAATCAGGTCCCTTCGAACGGATCATTGAATCGTCGAATATTTGAAGACATCCCTAGTAAAATATTGAGTGCAGAAGCGCAACAGTGGACGGTTTCATCCAGCACAGGGGGCTGGATTGTCAGATACATAAAATTCTCTCTTAACATCAGTTAAACAAAGAGTGCCGTGTATTTTAATAACATGGAGGATGCAAAAAAGCCACACAGGGCAGACGATATCAATGCCAAATCACCTGAGGAATGCTGTGTGGAAGTATTTCGAGTTCTACACTGCTGATGGAAAAACTACACCTGACAATCAGGTCTCTGCTGACTTTGATCCTAAGAGGCAAACTGAGACAAGAATCAGCCTGATTCTCGTCAAGTGTGTACCCACCTTTTCGCTAACGATGAAATCAATCATAATTTACTCAGTGACCTTGTGTTTTGCCGATGAATTCATTTATTCTTAAAAGACAGAAATTAGCAACTGCAGAAGATCACTACCTTATTAATCTGTCTGCAAAAACGTAAGTAGAAGTATGTGTTTCTGTCTTGGCTTTTGTAAAAAATGACTTATTGGATGTAATATGGGCCACATTTATACGACAAGACTAGGACAATGTTTCATCTAAAGATATTAAAAGACATTCTCATCATTTTAATATGCTATATGGTAAAATCATGTTAAGCTTCACTGAAATAAGACATAAATACTTGCTTCCATTCCAGTTTTAGCAGAGCAGCCAAGACTCAATAGTACAGAGCTCTCTTAGGTCTGAAGTGTTTAACGATTAGAGTAGTAAGTTCTAACTGGCTCCTGTGCTCAAAGCTCATAACACAGTAAGCTAGCCGACTCCACAGCAAACAGAGCAGCTCAGCTAAAGATTGATTTCTTAAACACAACTGTCTGTGCATTAGAAAACATCTCGATATAAAGTGTGTGTTAACATGTAGTAATTTTCCTGCATGGCAGTCTGTCTGTTGTAAATGGTCTGATAATAACATGCATTGATTTTTCCGTCAGTTTGCTTAAATAGATATCATTTGGCCAACACAGTGAGTCTAGTTACAGCTGTTGGCCACTGTGTAACATGACTCACTCTTTGACCTTATCTGTACTGTGACAACTGAAATCTTAACAAATGTTTATGACTTATTTTCTGTTAAAATTGTTGTTTTTAGACTTGACACCCAGAAAATGTCATTTTTCAAAGTTATTGCAAGAAAAAAATGATGCTTGAAAAACACATCTGAATGGGGGGGAAAAATCCAATTTGTTCTGTTATTTTTTACATCATCGTATCTCCTATTTTCGAGATACGTGACAAGCAAACTTGTTCATATCCTATTCAGGCATCCTTTCTGTTTCTATCTTAAAATGAGACATTGCTCTGGACTTGTCAGGTGAATGTTGGTCATACTGACTCTAACAAAAAATTTTTCTGCTGAAGACAAGACATAAACACTTGCCTACATTTTAGTTTTTGAATGAGGGAAGTGTAGATTTTTTTTCCTGCTGTTGCTTCAGTAGAAATCAGCAAAAACTGCCTGTGAATGTCAGAAACCTACCAAAACCTACCGTCTCAGAAAAATATCCCAGCAAGTTTTTAGGGATATTTTTTGTCCTCAACAGACTCGGGTTGTTATTCAGACCCTCTGCATCTGAGAGAATGGTTCACCATGGGAACAGACTTTTCTGAAGGTTAAAGACGCTGATTAACATCCAGAAACAGCAGTCACAGCTTTCTTTAAAAAGCTGCTGGACTCCATTGACAAAAAGAAGGGAAAAAAAAACTCTACTTACTGGAGAAAGGTGGAAAACTTTGACTGCTGCCTTCCTGAGCTCATTTCTAAAAATAGCTCAATGGCTTTGGTGATAGGGTCAGGTTTGACACCACACACTTCATTACACAAACAATAACAATCTTTTTTCCTTTGGATCATTGAATTTTTTTTATTATTATTATCACTTATTTGACTTTTTTTTTTAACTGTTTTGTATTTTATTTATCTTTTTAACTTAATACAAATAAGTTAAGTTAATAAAGTTGAGAGTCAAAGATGGCTCTTTTTGTTCTTTAGTCGTTGTTACTTAAAATACGATTTAAAAAGTCTGGTTAAGAAATAGCAAGAATTGTATGTAATGGTCAGACTCAGTGGGGGTTTTGAGATAAGTCAAAATTCAATAATTTATTGCAAAATCTTTTTTAATAAAAGATTGCATTTTATCTAACAATTCTGTCTGCACAAAATTTTGACATTTTATACCAATATTCAACTTTTTATCCCAAACATTGCCTTTATTTGAAAATGTTGACATCTTACCTAAAAAATTTGACGTTTTATTTACAAATTTTGTCTTTATCTTAAAATTTTGACCTTGAATGTAAAAGTTTTGACTTCGTTTCACATACTGTTAAATTGATTTCTTCAAATTTTGAATTTTTATCTCAAAACATTGACTTTTTGTCTGAGAATTTTGTCTTTTTTTCCTCAAAATTGTTGCTATTTAACTTAAAATATTGACCTTTTGTCTAAAAATTAGAAACAATTCTTACCTACAGTTTTCATCCTTGCAGTAGAGTAAAAGCTTTTTCTGTTCGATGTAATTTTCCATCAAGTTTGTTAATGTTACTGTATATTGTGAATACTTCTCTGGAGCTTGCCTTGAAAAAAATGGTGAATCAAATTGAAATTGCAATGTCTGCCAGAAAAATCGCAATTAGAAGTTTTTCTAAAATTATTCAGCCCTACTTCACCATCAACAGTGGTTGGTTTATGAGATGAAATTGTATGGAGCTGATGTACCTCCAGTTCAACCTTCTTTAATAATGACAGTTTGATCAATAAACTAAGATCTTAAAAGACACTTTAGATGCTCTTCCACCAGGTTTCAGTGCTCTGAAAGGTTTCCTAAAGGTAGAAGCTTTATCCAAACCCTCCACTGTCTTTCCTGTGCATGATACTGGTACAATGGCCCTTTGTAAGCCACCAACAATGCACTGATTGTTCACAGCTTGTGTTTGTGATGCAGATTTAACAGCCTGTTGTAAAATTCTACCAGAGCAATTCCAAATTTTTGTACGCATTGATTATTTAGAGCCTAAAATTTGTTCAAGCTGTATTCTAAAATCCTCTTTAAGTCCCCGGAAAGGCAGGATGTACCTTGACATTAAAATGCTAATTTATTTCACCTGATGTGACCTGAAACTTTAGCTCCAGAGCTCCTTGTGTCATGGCAACATTACAGATCCGTAATTATCAGGTTCAAAAAGTTTTCCTCTCCTCTGCTCCTGTAATTATGTTTGCAGTGATGGTGGAGGAGGCTCTGGCACTTTGTCCACAAAAGCTCAGCAGTGACAGCGCAGCGGAGAGAGGAATCAGCTCTGGTAGCTCTAAAGACAGGTTTGAGATTTCAATGAGTCCTGCCAGAAACAGAGAGGAGCTTAAAGCGCGGCTCAGGTCTGTGCTGACACTCCTCTATGGGACTGTGATTTACTATTTCTGCTCAGGTCTGTGTTGAAAAGCTGGTAGAAAGATCCCTCTGTGTGCATGATGGAGGTGCATGAAAGAGCAGAGCTGGTAGTGCTTTTGAAGAAATCCTGGAGGAGTAAGAAGCAGAATCTGACCCAGGGCCAGCTGACTCAAGCTCCCTGCTTTTCAGAAAAGCAACCTATTTTGGTACACAAACTGTTCCTCTTCTGCTGGTAGACCAACCTCGACTCTGCTCTCCTGGCTCCTGCATCAAAATTTCTCTTTGTAGCTGGCACCAGGGTGCAGAATAACAGACTCCTCAGCGCTGCTAATAACATTATTGATGAAGGCAGAAAGAGGCTCACGACTCACAGGGCTCCAGGTGTCGTGTTCCCGCTGAAGATGTGGAAGAAACTCCAAACTGAAACATCAGTGGAAGAGGTGTTCGTCTGAGAAAGAAAAGGATTCAGAAATGATAAATTGAGAGGTGTGCAGCAATTTCAGACACTTTCACCTGTAAAGGAGAAGCTCCTTGATGGGAGCTGGCTTTAGCCTTGAGAGATAAAAGTTGTTTTCACTAGAGATCATTGTGTCAAATATAGTAAAGGTTTGATATTTGATCATCAGTTTATGAGGAAAAAGTGACAAATGTGACAGACAAATGAAGGATAATGGGCTAATTTTTGAATCTCTCCCTCTCAGAGTCCTTGAGTGTGAGTCCAGGATTTGGGTCTGTCAAGTCCCTACCTCAAGGACTCATCACCTAACGTAGACTTAGATTTGAGTGTTGACTGCATTTGGACTCACAGGTTAGAGAGGATAACAACTGTTAATGACAGTCCCTGTTAGATTTAAGGTGCCTTGAGTCTTGCATCTTGCTTTTTACAGCTAATGGTAAATGGACCAATACTTACACAGAGCCTTTCCAGTCTTTCTGACCACTCAAAGCTCTTTACACTCCTAGTCTCTTTCACCCATCCACACCACATTCACACTGATGGCAGAGACTGCTCATCAGACTACTTTTAGTTAAAGCTAATACAATCATACCCATCCACACACTGCTGAACAACAGTGGGAGCAATTTGGGGTTCAGTGTCTTCCTCAAGGACACTTCGGTATTCAGAGTGAGAGATGAAAACTCTACCACTGAGCCACAGCCGCCCACTTATTCACTAATTCAGACTCAAAAAGAGTATTCAATCTGCGATTTGACACAGGTAATAGAGAATTGGCCCAGATTGAAGATTTTTTCAGTTGTTACTTCTTATTAAAACAAGGGTTGGGTGTTGTTATTGATTCCTGATGTCAAATCCTTGATTTTGGAAGTAGAAAATAATTTACATTACCAAGAGAGAAGTTAACCCACTGTCTTGTTTTGCCATTTAGACAATCAAAGTAAATATCAACTGCTAGAATGATTTCTACTTAACATTATTCTTTCTTCTTTTTAGGATAAATCAAGAGAAATGGTAAACCTCAATTATTTAGATAAGTGAAAGAGGAATATTAAAAAGACAACAAAAACACACATTTCAATACAGAACCTGCAAATCATAAATTGCCCCTTCAAATTGCACACAATAAGTTGGTAATAAAGACTAATCATTTCTTGAAAAGGGGGAATTCCACTATCTCCAAAAACTCCTTTAAATAAAAGAAATAGCAGGACATCTTCACAAAATCATCATGAGCTACTCATGGGATCTTCATGAGACTTGCTGAAATGATGAGGTCACTATATAAGGACCTCCTAATTGGTTCATGACATATTGGAGAAGTGGGCCTCAAACACTAAGACCTACCCATAAGTGGGTGACTGGAGTAAGGAGCCTCAAAGAGACAGCAGTTAAAATGAAGCATTTCATACAGAGGCTGGAATAAGAGTTTTTCTGAAACACCAGTGAAAGAAAAGTAGAGATATTTTTGAGCTGTGGATCATGTAAATTTACTACGGAGAAATCAAAGGGAAAGAACCACATCATCACTGCCAATCTGTCATTTTAAGTCATAATTTTGATAAAATAACACTATGTAGCACTACATAATACAAACTGGTAGCTAGTGGAATCTGTTCAAATGTTGTAAACTTGTACACACAAAATATTCACTCATGAACTCTATATTTTGTTCAGATAAACATAGGCAGATGAGAAACAATACTCTATAAGATTCACATATTCCTGAGTCCACTGGTGGAAACACAGCTAAAGATTTCAGTGGAGTGACTTATAAATAATGTACATAATGGTCCTCTCTTTCTTCAGGGAGTAATGGATGAATGGATGAGTCACTTGAAAAACTGCAGGGTCGAACATTTGCTGCTGTGATACCAGCAGCCTGTTAGCGCTGCAGCCTCTGTGCTCCTGTGCCCGTGACCTTTTCCCAAACACACACATAACACAACCACATGTCTGATTCTGTTCCCCAGAGAACTCATTTCATGTTTGTTTGCTTGATTGTTTTGACCAAACAAAGGCACATTCAGGACACCTGCTCCACAGAGATAAGAGCTGGAAAAATTAACATTTTGTTTTTATTTGAAATGCAGTAAGACGCAGATCAGCAGGAGGAAAATGCACTTCATCATCACTGACAGTCAGGATTCACAGCTCAGGAGGCTCTTTAAAGGAAACTGATGATTAAATGTGACTTACATGGGGGCTTTACATCTTACAGCACACATGAGATGCTACACTGAGTCAGATAAGTGTTGATTACAGTCTCATTTAGAAAAGCTTCCCATAACACACACATGTAATCATGTTCATTAGATCTCTATCCACAGTTAGAGGCCTTAAGCACTGTCCTGTCAGTCATGTTGCCGTGTTAGAAACAGACCATAATTAGCACCTGTGGGACATGACACAGTCAGGTCATACTCGTTGGACTGTAAACACTTCATGCATAAAATAAACAGTGAAGGTAAATCACCTGTGGCTGTGCACTGAGGTAGAACAACATCTGGGTTCACTTTAGAGACCTTTGTTACATGATACACTGAAATAAACATCACAAATGGCTGTAAGATTATGTCTGGAGTTTATAGGTTTGGTATCAAGCATCTCTTACACAAAGCTGAAAGGGTAAGTGACAGAAATATAGGAATTTGTACAGATCTCCATACATATATCTCCGACAATTCATGCAGGATACAGAAGTACACACTTCAAGCAGTTAGTGGCCTTTTTAGACCCATACTTGAGCTGAACTTGCTCTCATATCAAAAGTGTATAAAACTTTAGGATTGTAACATTTGAACTCACTGAAAAAGGGATAAGTTTGGCAAACTCTGCTATGTCCCTCCCTTCCTAGTATAAGTTAGGATTTTATTAATGAAAAACTCTTGGTGAGCAGCAACGTTGGGGTTACATTTTCTTTTTTTTGTCTCTCTTTATGTAAAGAGATGACAAATCCAGTATCTTATAAAATGGTGCAACTGAAAATGTGTTCAACTTTTCTTCAAGATTTTTTATGGAATTCATAAACAATAATTTTTCATCCATAGGAGCAGAAAATGAATTATTTGAAATTCTTTTGAGTGCTTGGTGAATGAGAGAAAAGCACAACAACAGGAAATTTAGAGTTGAAGAATATTAAGTTAAATGTGAAAAATATTTGCTTTTGCTGAATTTACATTTGATGCCAGTAACTCATACTAGGTTCGAACATGTTGCGTTTTTGTTGCATTAGCTCTTTTTTAACAACCCTCTGTTTACGTGCAAGATGTGGAGAGTTCAGTTTTTGAGTTTCCGGACTGAAATGTTTTCACTTTCTCACCTGATTCAGGGTATCAGATGCACACCTTTAGAGTCACAATGTGCCAAATGTTAACGGTCAAGCCAGGCTCCCAGAACCCCTCTACTACAGAGCCATGCTGTTGTACTATATGCAGAATTGGCTCATATGGGTTGTCTAGATGGCAGAGTATGCCGCTCCAAAACCTCTTAGACTTTGCACTTAAAACAAACAGAGTGGTCTCGTTCCTCTTTTGAGCAGAGGTAGTTGTTTTCCAAAAGGATATCACGTTTGTTTTTTCAGACTCCTTTGATTGAGTCCATCATAAATTAGGTCCAGCCCAGAGAAGTCAGTTTTGTAATCATGTTAATCTGCATCAGGGTTTCCTCTTTGCATGCTGCTGTTTTCACCTGCTTTAAATTGATACAGTGACAAAGTAAGTGTTTAGAACAAAGAATTGAATGGATTTTAAGCCTATGCAGTGGTTCGCACTTCAGAGTCATGTCTGTTTTTGATGCAGTGCTGCCTCAGGGTCAGAAGACCACCAGCACCCATAATTAGTTTTGGTCCTTATCCCTTTGGTTTAGAGTTTTCTTTAGACTCTCTGAATCTTTTAATGATATTATGTACTGTAGATATATAAACCCTCAGTCTTTTCAATCTCATATTTAACAAAATTACTCTGCACTTATTCTATAACTCTGTGGTAGCCAGTGTCTTTTTCTATGCTGTTGTGTGCTCAGGCAGCAGACTGAGGTCAGCTGATGCTAACAGACTTAACAGGCTCATCAGGAGAGCTGGCTCTGCTCTGGGCGTTGAGTTGGATTCGTCAGTCGTGGAAGTGTCAGGGAGGAAGACACTGAGGAAGATACTCAGCATCATGGACGACACCTCTGTGCATAAGCAATAGCAACAAATGCTGTCCCATGAGCTTTATCTTTGTTTGTTTACAAGTTTTATTATAATAATTTCACTCATGTAGAACAGTTTAAATATTGCTTTAATGTGGCCAATAGTTTCTCTTGTGTTTTAGAGATGGACACAGTCAAAACAGATTGATTTAAGGTGGAGTATCATGGTATTTGATGAGTCTATTACTTGCTATTCTCACCCAAATCTGCCCTGAAGTTTGTCTGTTTCACAAATTTAACACATAAACAGTTGGAACAGCTCTAAATTTATGGGCATTTTATTTCTGTCACTTCTGAAACTGTCCTAGTCTTGACCAGATGACAAAGTACTGAAAATGAAGCACTGTTTCATATGAAAGATTTCATTTTGTATGAATCTAAATATGAGACTAAGTCTTATAGCTGGACTTGTCTCTGGCTCCATCCACAGCAGACAGTGAGACGTGTATAATCTTCAGCTGTATCCGGCCTTGGTGTATCAGTCCTGACCTGGCAGCCTGCCCATCACTTACCACTGGCTTCCAACAGCCACAAGCAGGGATAGAGATTGTTGGGATATTGTGGCTCTCTGAGGGATTTACAGGGCACTGAGTACCACTCCCAACGGCAAAGATGGATGGCTTCTCATTTTCAGCAGCGGCAGATAATCCTCTGCAGGTTCATATCATCACAGATTTCCTGTGTGGCTGTATTGAAACCTTTGAATGGGATTTTTTCAAGGTTGATGATAACTGGATTTCTGTTTCTTTCATTTATTAACCCTTCCAGCCTCTCCTGCTCTCCTCTGACGACTAACTCCTTCTATAAATAGTGCAGCTGATACTGGGCAGCCTTAGTGGTCTTACAAGGACAGAAGAAGGCCAGGATAAAAGCTCGTCCCTCCTGAACTTATTTTCTTTACAACAAAATCTGCAGCTGGGTTTTTATGTCTCTGCAGCGTGGAAGGTGGGCGGTCTCGTCTTGTTCGAGAGACCCTCGCCAGGCCGCATTTTTTGGATTCCAGGAAGGTCAGCCATGCCGGAAGCTGCTGGAGACTCATTGTCAGTGTGAGTGGAGGAGAAATAATTGGCTCAGCCAACTTGCCACTTTGCACTCTTATATCCTGTGTAATCCTGGGCTTATAATTGCCTGAGGCAGCCATCCTCAGAGGGAGAGTGTCCCTGGATTTGTTTGGGATTGTCCCTGAGAGTATTTCTGTCTAGTCAGATTGATTGGCTCTCATGGACGCTGTATCTAGTGTCTGTCCTGAGGAGGGGACCTGCCAGTTTTCTCATCACGTCCCATTGATTGGCTGTGAAAGAATAGGTTTAACAGATTTACAGATAGAGCTGGTTGTGTCTCACACGGTTGCCTGTAAATCCTTTGGATTGAATTAAAGAGTTCCAGGGATTAGTCTGTGACAGGTGAACACACAGGAAAGATTTTTTTTGGGGATAGTGCTGCAATTACAGTTTTAGTTCCTGTGTGTAGAAGGCTGTAATTTGCGGGGGTGGTTTTGTTGACAGATCTGAACTTCCTGGGCTGTCAGGTTTCATTGTTTATCATCAGCATTATGAAGAGAGGAGTCATTGTGTGGGACAGGACCTGGGTTGCTCTCACTGAGGGTATAAAGTAGTTAAATGGAGGCAGTCATTTTCACATGCTCATTCACTGAAGAAATGATATCGTCTCTATTGCTTTACAGGGGAAAGCAACTAAAGCTTACCAAAAATACAGCCAGACTGAATCCGTTCATAATGCATGAGTAGCTGAGCATCAGCTGCAGACTTCACAGTGGAAGTGCTTTTAGTCTAGAAGTACCAGGAACTTCTATTCAAGGACTTCAAGTTCTTGTGGCTAATTTCGTTTTCAACTGAGGCCTTAACTCCTGTGAAGACTCTGTAAATCAGGCCAGTTACGTAAAGAGAAACAATAAAAGTATTTTCACTACACCAGCAGACCAGTAAAGGGTGGTCAAAAAGAGATAGAAATGGATAAATACATAAATAAACTAGGATTTATAGATAAAGGATATCCACTGGCACGTTCAGCT